>JAVJIF010007123.1:0-115848 GCA_038442645.1 Agave tequilana | reverse complement strand
ACTAGTGAGGTAACAACAGAGCAGATTGGTTTGCTCTCATTATGTTCTGGCATTCCTTGACTCTGGTACATCACATTGTCTTATATTGGACAGATCTTCGCCTCGCATTATATTCTTGTATTTATGGTTACATCATGGGAGACCAGTACATCTAGTGGACTAGTCCTCGCTTATATAATCAGGTAGACTATATCATTACATGAGGAGTGTCAGTATATAACAGTATTTCAGATTCAGGACTTCTGGCAGAAGAGTTATGGTATATTCTATTTTATTACTCCAATAGCGATCATGATTTCTTCAACTATATTATGGGACTCAGGTATTCTCAGAGCTGATCTGCCGTCAGGTTATTATTCAGAAGACAGTATTCGAGACTCGTTTCAATTCTGATTTCTTGATCGCGTTCTCAGAGCCACTAACTTCTAGCAGTCTTTATTGATTTGGTGGACCATAGGCTCCGCTAGCCTCGCCAAGCGAGGGTCGTGTTCTAGTCACCCGTGAACCTAACCGGGTGTGAGCTTCGCTGCACCCTGGTACTTAGCATTTAGCGTTGTGTTACGCGCTGGCTTCGCCACGTGAGCTTCGCCATATGCGAGCCTCGCAGAGCGTTAGCTTCGCCGCATCCTAATGCTTAACACCTGAGCTGTGCTACGCGATAGCTTCACCTAGGTTTGCTTTGTCCGTGGCTAGTTCCTTCAGTGCTTAGCACTCTAGCCCGTTCCTCGGATTTCTTCTGCCTAGCGTGCTTTCATGGATCCGCTAAACAGAGTTTCATCACTGTATCTGAGCTATCACCATGATCCTTGTCAATGATCCACTCGGCCAATCTTGCAAGGCCCAGATATCTTAAACATGTTTCATCTGCAGTCGGGTTATCATTCAGAAGTCAGTATTCAGAATTCTTCACAGTTATTCTATATTCTTGACCACGTCTTTCAGAATTAGCAACGCCCAGTTTACGAAAATTCTTAATTATTGGTCTTCTTGATTTATACTCAGCATTATCAAGGTTTTCTTTATCTTGGGTATTCTGGTTTATTCCCGGGGAATTAATATGTATGTGGCACATTAGTAATTCTACTGCAGACTCTTTATCAAGGATAACATCATGCCATGCAGGATTTTATATTTATGGATTTCAGCACTACGGATTTCTATGGATTTCATCAGCTTTGGTTCACAGTCTGATTGAAGTATTATTGATTATCTTACCAAGTTAACTCACTTTATATTATTCAGAATGAGTTAATCTTTGAAGTTTTGACAGTGTTCTTTTATAAGCAGACAGCAGATCAGTGTTAATATGGCACCGTCAGAGGATGTATCTATACGCAGAAGTGTAGAGATGCCTTAGCCCTGAGTTAGCCATTCATCGATCTGGGAGAACAACCAACAGTTATTCATATCTTGATTGGCATAATCCTCATTCCTATCCTTTCTGTGTTCATCTTCCCTTATCGAAATTGCGAGGACGCAATTTTTTATAAGGCAGATGGAGTGTAACACACCGCTCCCCGAAAACATACTTAGTTGCGTATTCATATTTTCTGATTGTATTTTTTTTGATTTACTTCCTGTATTTGTTTTGTATTATGATCGTTTTGCCTTGGATCTGGATTCGTGAACTCGGAGTCAGCCCTACTCTGAACCGGGGACCGATCCTAGAGTATTGCTCGATTTGGACTTTCTGGTATTTTGATTTGACCGATTTCAGTTTCAAACATCATTTTCTAATATTCTAGATTTTTCGTAATTTTCTGGAATTTTCCTGAATTAAGTTGAAAATCTTCAAAACCGGGGTCGACCAATACCGCGGACCGATTCTTAGATTTTTAATTTACAAACAGAGTTAAAATTCTAAAAACGGCTTTCCTGTAACTTCTTAAAATCACATTTTCTATCTAAATACTTTTTCTTAGAATTTTCTAAATTTATCGAAATTCCACTGGATTTGGTGTCGGCCAGTATCACTGGTTGATTCCAGGAATTTTAGTTTACAATTAGAATCAAATTTCTGAATTCCGCTTTCATATTACTTCTAGAATTATATTTTCTCCTTTTAGGAATTTTCTGAGATTTTTCAGATTTTATCAAAATCCGGACGACCCGGTGTAGACTAGTATTGACGGTTGACTTCAGAATTTTTATTTTAAAAATGGGATTGAATTTCTAAAAATTGATTTCACCAAAAATCTTTATATAATATTTATTATTTTTGAGAATTTTTGGGAAGCTTTCCAAAATACTTTATTTTTTGGACTTTTCCGGAATTTTCGGTGTTTTCCCAGATACCGGAATTTTATCCAGATATTTTACTCTTCACTTTTCTCTCTCCTCGCTAGACGCGAGTTTTACCAACCTGGATTTAACATTTAATGCATAGATCCTTTCCATACTGCATTTAATGCTTGTCCTGCAAGATCAACTCTGAATCTTATCACCATGCCTTTTTGTCTTTTCTGGCAAAACGCAAATCTCGCGTTTTCCCCCGACGCAGCTTTTATTTCCGCGTCTGGTTTTTTGCCTAGACGCGGATTTGCTTTTTGGGGACGCAGCAATTGGCACGCAAGCCTCTTTTGCTTTGATTGGATGGCCACATTATAATAATCTCCAAACTCTTTTATATAATAACCCCACTTCCTTTCTCTCTCTTACATTATCCTTTCTTTCTTCTTCTTTGTTTCTAGTAGCCACCAACAGAGAGCAAAAAACAGCCCCTTGCTCCCATGGCCGGCCATCTCTCCCATCCTTTCTCCCCTCCATCTCCACCACCAACACCACCAACTTCTCCACCCTTTTCTCCTCCATCTCCTCCACCATTCCAACAACAACAACAACCATAATACTACCACCACACCACCTTCTTCTTCCTCTCTTTCCACCAAATAACCCATCTTGTCCACCACCTTCTCCACCATTTTCACCACCACCTACATCACCTTAGCCACCACCAACCACACCAAGTTCTCCTCCTCGGCGAGCTCTTCCATCCTAGCCAACTCTTCGCTCTCCGAAACACCATTTCTCAAACTCCATTTTCACCAAATGAACTACACTTGCACTCCAATAATGGTTTGGATGTGGAGCTTTGGCCACCTTTTCCGGCCATCTCCGGCCACCTCCGGCCGCCGCCGGCGACCACCGGCCATGGTCGGCTACCACCTCTTCCCTTCTCTCTTTTTTCCTTTCCTTCTTTCTTTCTTTTCCTTCTTTCTTTCTTTCCTTTCTTTTCCTTTTCCTTTTCCTTCTCTTCTCTGTTTTTCTCCTAACCTGTGCCTCTCTCCCTGTCAAACTTGCGTCACCCTTCCCTGCGTCCCTCTCACTTCTTTCCCTGCGTCTCCCTTTTATTTCCTTGTCTCTCTCTCCTTCTCTGTTAATTGCTAGACGCAGCTCACCTTCGCGTCTAAGCAATTCTTTAATGCGATCTTCGCGTTCTTGATATTTGTATAATGCGGCCTTCGCGCTCCTGTATCGACACGACGCAGAGCCCATGCCCGCATCTGTGTCATTCTCGTGTCAACACGGCGCGGAGCCCATGCCGCGTCTGTGTTCTTCTTGTGCTAACGCGACGCGGAACCCACGACCGCGTCCGCGTTCTTCTTGTGTTATAACTTGAACGCGGGTCTCGAACCTCGCGTTTGTGGCATCTACGCGACGCGACCCCCCGCGTCTGCGACCCCCGCGTCTCACTCTCAAACTCGCGTCCCCCTGTACACAATCTCTCTCCCTGTACTCTCTCTCTCTCTCTCCATGGACTTCTCTCTTTCTCTTTCTCTCTTGATTTCCTCCTCTCTCTCTATCACTTTCTCTCTAACGCGTTGATGCATTGATTTCCTGGATTCCAGAGATCAGGGATTTCACTGTGTTTTCTGAAGACTTAGGCAAGTGTTCTCGCTTTCCTCTTGACTTTCCCATTTCATCGGTAGACTTGTATTATTCATGATTCGTGTTGTTTGAAACTAACACTTTCTTTGATTATGCTCAGCTATTACTCTATCAATTGCTAAATACATGCTTAATATTAACACTTGACATGCTTTTACTTGATACCTATCATCTACATGCTAATACCTAACACCTGTCTGAATCACTTGTCAATTGTTGTGTCATCACCTGACACCCAACTTGCTACTTGACACTTGCTTTTTACTATGACATGACTTATCACTTGCCTCTTGACATATTAATACTTGACCTATGATTATCACATTTACGGGAATACTATACTTGTTATCCTGCATTGCATGCAGTGACTTGAATCTTGTAGTTGTTATCCTGCATTATATATACAGTGACCTGAATCTATAGTACTCATGTACTCCTGAACTCCTGATCATGTCTTGCACCCACTATTCCCGTAAATTGATAACTACATAACAAATCATAAAAAGGGACAACTTGCATCGGGTCGGGGAAACTTGCGGCTATCAATATATGTTCGTGTTTACAGTGGTACTAGGCATGTTGTGCAACTAAAACTTCCTGTCTGACCTGTGGGCCTTCAGGCGACCGAGGGGAGTGCTGGCTCCCTCCTTCTTGGTACCATCTTGATAAGGGCATTCTGTAAGACCCTCCTGTAGGCCTTGCGGCCGGTTCCATACACCAGCAATGGAACGTCCTGGACCGTGATCCCGGGCATGTACGGGACCCACTGTAAACATTGTTCGTTGATACCCCCGTTGGTTTCCAATAACAACCTTGCTTTACTCAGATGTGGATATATGTGCGTTGGGACGCTAGTTCACATATCTAGACATCGGGGTAAGATGAGTAATAATAATAATAAAAGATGCCAGCTATGAATCTGTAACATGCCTTGCCATGTTTGCTTGTATCGGATTTTATTTCAGATTTTCGTTTTATGATTATTATACTATACCTGTTCATATCCTGCTTTCTACTTGTATTCTATCCCACCTGTCTCCTGCTCTTATCTAATTATACTATGAGTCTTCCCTACTTGATATCAATTGATGTATATCTACTTGCTCCTGCATGCTTGTGTCTACGATAAGGTTTTCATGTTTATGATCCAGATTTATCAATACACATGTGCTTGTCCATATTCGCCATCTGGCTTTCGCATCACACTCGCCGGGGAGTTCTGACTCCTCTGGAGCCTCATGTCCATGTCATGGAGCTTGGAACGTATGGATTCTCCAGTTGTTGATCAGAGTGGCGTAGCGGTAGCAAGGACCTCCAGTAGACCGTCCAGAGCCCCATCCTTCCTGGCCCCCTTGTTTGGCTCTAGAGTTTTCTTGTTATGACTCTGAGCCTCCATTTATACTGTTCATACTTGTATATCACTTTGTATTCTTGCACTTGCGCCTATCAGTGATGTAATATTCTTGTAATATTTGTCACCTCTGGTGATAACTTTGTAACTGTACTCATGTGTTGGAATGTATAATGCACCACGTGCTTCCGTACTCTTATTCTTGCCTGTACTGATGCTTAGCATATATACGTTACAGTAACGTCTCCGTGCCCGCCGGATCGGGGCGTTACAGTTTTGCTTGCCATAGTCATGATAGTAAATTGTTCCATGCAAAATTAGTTTTTCGATCTTGTTTGAGCTTTATAACTGAATATTTTGAATGTCAATAGGTTATAAATAAACAAAATTGATAAATGATCGGTAGGAAAATTGTGTGTGGGTGTTGGGTCTAAGGGCATGACTTGGAGTTAACCAGATACACCTCTTATTTTAAGCTTATGACAAGCAAGTTTAGCAATAAATATGGCGTCTCATGTGATAATTGATTAATTAGTAATGTATCATGATTCGCGGCTAAAACCAAATGATGTTAATCCATAATTGAAAAATTGAAATATAATGGTAAATTATAACTAGAGTTCCATTGAAAATTGAACCTATAGACAGAAAAGTTATATAATATCATGAAAAACATATGTGATCAATTCATACGAATGGAAATTGTTCTAAATTTAATATACGATGATAATACTACGATAAGGTTTTTGGTCTAAATGATATACATGGTTTGTTATAATTGTGATTGTTGAGTCATATGATAAGTATGATCATGTGTAGACAAAGGGACTCATGTAACTAACTCCACCTATTTGTGATAAAGCTTTTATCTTGTCATTGTAAATTTTAGTAGTTTCTTAATTCCCTCAAACTCAATTGAATTTTTCGGCTAAAATGATAAGAGTAATTTGTAAAAACTGAACCTTGCATAGATCTATGGCATGCTGGATCGGCTGGTTATTTTGAAAGTCTCAGGAACCAAAAAGGATGACTACTATGGGGTAGAATGGATGCGGGAGATCTTAATTGGAAGAAATAATGAGCTTTAGTCTCAAATTACATACATATAAAACATATTATTGAGAAGAATCATTACATAGTCTAAGTCTTTAATTTGTTCCATAAACAAAGTGCATGTTGAGAAGGATGTTACTCTTGACCGGATAAATGGTGTTCAGTCAGATGAAGATCGTCCCTTGAACTAATACCCAGGAATCGATGATTTTAGAGATCGATATATAAACAATATGCAGAAATTGAGAAGTCTCCCTGAAACTAAAGAAGTTGACAACAAATCAGTACCATGTCTAATCGAATTTAAAGTGTCAGAATGATAATCTTGATTAGTTGCTTGAGTTTCATGAAAACATTTATGTGATTATTTTAATGGGTTAAATAAGAGATAGTTCCTTACTTACACTTTTGATAATCTAATATTCAATATATGACTACCAATAAAGTTGAAAACTCTTCCGACTTCCTTTTATTTAATTTAATCATTTAAAATTCTTTCTTTTAGGTTATTGTTTAAGCTTCTCTCAATGTTTCTTCTATTATTGTGTTGCTATTCTTGTATTGTTATATTTCTTGCCTTCAGGTATGTGTTGCATTTATCTTAATAAGGTGAGCTCAGAATAAAAAATAAAAGGAGAACCATGACTCTATCATCAGGTCATTTGTAGAGTGTAATCGGGAGATATAAATTTGAAAACATTAAGAACCCAAATGGGGAAGTATTGTATAAACTGTAATATTGAAGATCTACATTTGAATATAAAGTTTTGTGAGAAAAATTTCAGAAACTAACCGGTGACTAGAAATAAGTCAGTAATGAAATGTACGTTATAGTCAAGGATTCCTTCGATTGTATGAAGAAATTGAAATTAGATAACATTAACAATAAAATCTCCCAACTTAGTTTATCAATTTATTTACCTATACATATGTATGAGTGGTGATTATGTATAACACATTGATATATTAATGATTGTTGCTTGGATTCTATGAATATGATTGTGTAGACAGTATTGGAATATGTATATGTATATGTGAGCACTATCGTTGCATTTACCACTGGACTACTGTGATACTTATATTTTGTATATCAGAGGAAGAGGCCGAGCAGAAGTCGGTAGGAGGGGAAGATGGTGTGACTGTGATACTTATATATTTATATATTGAAGAAAGTGGCGGGCCGGAGCCGGTAGGAGGGGAAAGACAGTGTTATTGTTTCTACATATATATATAATGGAGGAAGAGGCCTGGTGGAGCTGGTAGGAGGGGAAAGACGAAGAATCTAACATTTTGCTTGTGACTGTACATGTATAGGGATGATATGTAATATGTGATTGTTGTAAAATATGATATAATTATTTGATATAGAAGTATTTTCTAGATGGACAAATTTTAGTCATGATTTTGTTATTATATTTGGTGTACAACCTTGTGTAATATATGTGTATGTGTGTGTGATACGTGTGGGGTATACATAAGATGAATTGACCTATAGGTTAGTGAGTAAGTAGTTTCTATAACTCATAAATCCTGCAATATGCAAGGGTAGAAATTTAAGAAGATTAAAGAGAATCAATGACCGAAAGAGCCAACTGTCACAATTAATGAATGAGAACCTTAAAACACCTGTTTTTCTCACCACGGTTATACACTAGTGTTAATTCTAAGTTATCTTGTCACGTTTAGATTTTTCTTTATTATTTGATGAAATCATATTTATATTACTATTTTGTATATCATTCCTTGAGTTTCTCGTTGACTCTACTCATTGAGTTGGCGAGCTCACTCCCCCAAAGACTGATATCTTGCAGATTGCGTTGAGGTAAAGGCCCGATTTAAGCTGCTAGGAAACTTAGCTTGGAATTCATTTTGGGATACATCCATTTTCTTTATATGTAATTTAATCATGTTGAATTCCTTTAGTATTAGTGTTTATATATAGTATGTGTGAGACGTGGGATATATAGTCAATCTTGTATAAATATGTTTAGAAATATATTTTAAATAGTTTCATTTTGACCTGACATCAGAGATAGTTTTATTAATTAGTGATATTGAGATATATATTCTCAAGAATGTATTAATGAGTTAATTGTGATGATCATGATAAATTGAAATTTTATTATTACTATATTTTTGGGGATGTTGAGAGGGGTACTCTCGAGCTTGTTATTGTGTTTACATATAAGTAGGCGATGTCAAGCTGAAATATTACTATGACTGCGTGAGTAATTGCTGAGTTTGATTTATATGTTTGAGTTGAGTAAGTAGGCGAAATTGGTCGAAAATATTGTGATTTATATTGTATATCAGGTCTGATCAGTATTTACAAAGAAGGTGCTACTGAAAATTTTAAGGATTTAGAGATAATTATGATAATCTGTTAGTTTAATGGAATATTTATTTTAATTGAGGATATTAGAAATATAGGATCATTACACAAATGCCCAGAGAACAAGAGAAAACTTTCTACCTTCAAGAAGCCTTACGAGAAGAAAGTCTTGAAAGTTACATGGGACTAAGGGAGCAACTCCGATAAAGAGGTGGACACGACAAACATTTGTTTCATTGCTAATAAAAATATACCGAAGGTATATCCAAAACCTTATCTAGAAGATTGTGATTTGACTGTGGAGCAACTTGGAGAAGAATTTGAAGAGCTTTCTAACATGTATGATTTTCTCAAGAATAAATATTTGAAAAAAAAAGAAAGAAATGAGTGTTTACAAATTCAATTAATTGTTGTTTCAAAAAAAAGAAAAGAAAAGTGTATCTATTTTTCTTGAAAATACTTAAAAAGATTTTGATTCTTACAAGATTTCATGCAAGACTAAATTTCTTTATTTTGATGAGAATAAAATTTTCTTGATGAAAATTAAGATAAATACTTACAACTATTTTGAAAAATTGTGAATTTAATAAAGCTGGATTAGATGCTATGTTTTCAAAGAGGCAAACTCTAAGAAAATCTCATGTTTCACACATACCCCATCATGCTCACATACCGCCACAACCACAAGAACATCATGCACATTATGCACACCATGCTACACACACCCATGCTACACATGCTCATCATGCACACTCATATTATACATTTTTATATGCCAAGGTGTATTTATGCACATATTGTGGCCAAAAGGTCACTTTGGTAAGTTTTATTATGATAGAATTAATGCTTCAAATGATCATATTTGGGTTCAAAAGATTGACACTCTAGGACCTAAGAAAATTTGGGTACCAAAGTCAACCCTTTTATTAATTGATATAGGTACGAACTAAGGCTCCAAGACGTAGGGAGTGGTGGTACCTTAATAGTTGTTGCTCAAGACACATAACATGGAATATCAGTAACTTTACAATCCTATAAAGGTACCATGAAGGTGGCACCATCACCTTCGGAGATGACTCCAAGGGCAAAATCTTTAGTATATGTAATATCAAGATTGGCCCATCTCTTTTAATTGAGGATGTTGTTTGATAGATGGCCTCAAATATAATCTATTGAGCATTAATCAATTGTGTGACAAAAGTTTAAAAGTTATTTTTGATGATTCTACTTGTGATGTTTTAATAAGAAAACAAATTCTTCTGTTCTTTTCGATTTTCATGAAAACAATATTTACATGATTGATATGTTGAATTTACAATGCAATGCCACTTATTTGAATGCTTTTAGAATAAACTCTTAGTTTTGGCATAGAAGACTATGTCATATTTCATTTGACCATCTATCCCGAATTAATTCTAATGAATCAGTGAAAAGTATTCCTAGTTTGAAATTTGAAAAGGACCGCATTTACGATGTGTGCGAACTTGAAAAACAAACCAAGTCCTCTTTCAAAACAATTAAGGTTATCTGACATCAAGACTTCTAGAGTTGATACATATGAATTTGTTTGATCCAACTAAAATTAAAAGTCTTAGTGAAAACTGTTTTATTTTGTTTTAGTTGATGATTGTTTAAAATTTACGTGGGTTTCCTTTTTGGAACATAAAGATGATGCTTTTCACGTTTCAATGTTTTTAGAAAAAGGGTTGAAAAAGAAAAAACTTTTCTGATTTCGCACTAGGAGTGTTAGAGGCATAAGTTGATAAACCACTCTTCTATTACTTATTGTGAAGAAAATAGAATCAAACATGAACTTTCATGTCCTAAAAATAATGTCATTGAAAGAAAGAATCACATTCTTCAAGAGATGGCTATGACAATGATTAGTGAATAGACCCAACAATATCTATGGGCCGAAACTGTAAATACCTTATGTTACATATCAAATAGAATTTATTTTTGCAAAAATACTTCTAAAACTCTTTTTGAGATTTACTATTTGAAAAAAAAAAACTAAATATTTCATATTTTAGAGTTTTTGGTTGTAAATCTTTTGTTTTGAACACAAAAGATAATTTAGATAAACTTGATGTCAAATCTTATGAAGCCATATTTATTAGATATTCAAATACTAATAAAGCATACAGGGTCTTCAATAGGTCAACTTTGACTATTGAAGAGTCCATGCATATTAAGTTTGAGGAATTTAAGGCTCTTGTGAAGAATGTTGTAGAGACTGATTCCTTAGGTGAAGACTTGGAGAAGATAACCTTGAAGGACTCACCATTGCATGAAAATGAAGATGATGAATATGGTGAAGTTTAAGATGTTGAAGTGGAAGAAATTCACACAATTCTGAAGGATTGGAGATACGCAACACGTTATGTCAATGATCTCATCTTAGTTGATGTATCTAGGGGTAACTACTCGCTCCAAACTTCTAAATATTTATGATCATATTGCTTCTTATCACACATTGAGCCCAAGAATATCCTCGAGGCCGAGCGTGACTCATATTGGTTACTTGCAATGCAAGATCAAAAGCTCACTTAATTTGAGCGTAATCAAGTTTGACACCTTCTTCCTAGGCCCCATGATAGGCCAACTATTGACACTAAATTGATCTTTAAAAATAAGTTGGATAAGTCAGAAAATTTATTAGGTATAAAGCTAGGCTAGCAGCGAAGATTACACCCAAATTGAAGGCATCGATTTTGAGGAAACCTTTGACCCATAGCACGGATCGAAGCCATACGGATGACTCTTGCATTTGCCTCTTTTAAGGATTTCAAGTTTTTTTCAAATAGATGTTAAAAGTGCATTTTTGAATGCTCTCATTGAAGAGGAAGTGTATGTTGAATAACCCTCTGGGTTTGTTGATTCTACACATCTGAATTTTGTTTTCAAACTTAAAAATATTTTGTATGGTTTAAAACAAGCTCTAAGAGCTTGGTATGAAAGACTTGGTTGTTTTCTTGTTGAAAATGATTTTGTTAAAGGTAAATTGATACCACCTTGTTTACAAAGCATGTAGACAATGATATCTTAATAATGCAAATATATGTTGATGATATTAGTTTTGAATCTACTAATGAAAAGTTTTGCAAGGATTTTGAATCATGCATGAAGAAAGAATTTGAAATAAGTACAATGGGAGGGCTCAACTATTTTCTTGAACTTCAAATCAAGTAAAGGAGTGATGGGGTCTTCCTCAATCAAGCCAAACATACAAGAGAGCTTATCAAGAAATTTGGGCGAGAAGATTCGAAGATTAGAAAAACTCCCATGGTTACCACAACCAATCTTGACAAGGATGAGCTTGATAAAAAAGTTGACATTAAACTCTATCGTAATATGATTGGTAGTTTGCTTTACTTGATGGCAAGTGGCTGGACATTATGTTTAGTGTATTTTTGTGTGCTAGGTTTTAATCTTGTCCTAAAGAGTCTCCTGTGATTAAGCTAAAACACATTATTAGATATCTTAAGAGCACTATTGGAATGAGCTTGTGGTATCTAAAGATCGGACAATTCTCTATGATGAGTTATTCAGATGCCAAGTTTGCCGGCTGTAAAGTGGATAGGAAGAGCACTAGTGAAACTTGAAAATTTCTTGGAAATTGCCTCATTTCGTGGTCTTTCAAGAAACAAAATTCCATAATTCTTTCAACCGTCGAGATGGAGTATGTTGTAACTGGGGCTTGTTGTGCATAAATTCTTTGATGAAACATACTCTCCTTGATTATGATTTGCATTATAATTTTACTAAAATATTTTGTGATAATATTTGTACTATTCATATGACCGACATTGCAAATCATCATAGTAAGACTAATCATATAGAGATTCGATATCACTTTCTTAGAGACCATTATGAGAAATGAGATATTGAAATTGACTATGTTTCTACCGATTTTCAATTGGCGGATATTTTTATAAAATCTCTTGACTACAATAGATTCTCTTTTATTTGTTGAATATTTGTGTAATGAAAACATGATGTTTTCAAGTTATGAGTTTCCTTAGTTTTATTAGTTTTACATCACTTTTCATAAAAAAAAATCAATTGAGATGAGTTCTTTTTTTTCAATTGGTATCATATAAATTTTAAAGTGATCTATTTTCAATTATTATTTGGATTTTCAAAGTTGCAATCCCCCGTTTTGATGTTTGACAAAAAGGGAGAAGTATTTTGAGTTATTGTTTGAGATGTTAGCCCAAAAGGTTACACTCTCCATTTATATACGTTTTAATGATAACAAAATATATAAAAGCTATTTGGTACTAATAAGTTATTCTAGAATGAATTTCAGGTTTGTACAAGTCTTGATGGCTTTAAATATATTGCAAGGTTAATGGCGCTAAAAGCATGTTGATAGGTTGATGGCGCAAGAGGACTATTTCATAGGAGAGGAGGCTCTAGCTTGGCGCAACACAGTTCAGAGACCTCTTTGTATATAGTTTTTATATTTTTTTGTTAGAGGATAGTATATAGTGTTGAAGCTCAAATTCCACACCACACACAAAATTGCACAAAATTTTTTTAAAAGATTATTTTTGTCTCTTGTATAAAATTTTTTATAGACCTATTTCAGTATTTGTAAACTCAATTTATTATAGTTTACAAGGTCTTGACAAAAATCATTTTTGAAAATAAACATATCTTCAAAAACATTTCCTTAATATAATTTGTTTTGACCTGTTGCAGTCGACCGGACGGTCGACCGGCTCTATTACAGGTCAGAACGGTCGACCGAGCGGTCAACCGCAGTTTGACCATTGGGTGCGTGCATGTGTACGTTATCCGGTCGACCGGGCGGTCGACCGGACCCCATGTTGGACGACCGGGCGGTCGACCGACTGACTGCACCCAACTCTCTATTTGGGACGGTCGACCGGGGCCTGCCAACGGTCAAAAGATTTTGAAACCAGTCGACTGGGCCGGTCGACCGTGAGTGTATTAACAGCCAAATGGCTAGTTTTTTAAACATGTTTTAAAACATAGTTTTATTCTCCAAACGAGATTTTTGGCTGGTTTTGGGTCTTATCTTTCCTAATTAATCAAAATTATTGTTTACCCTTTAATCTCTACCTATATCCTATAAATAGGGGTGGATGGGGTTGAAGAAAAACACAATAACATTTGCAAAAAGAAATCAAAGCTTGAGTGTTCTTGAAAGAAGTTTTTATTCTCAATTTTTGTGCTCTAATCTTTGATTTTTTTTTGAAGTTTTTTGAATCAAAACTCTCTTTTACTTTGTTTTATTTTTCACTTACAAACCTTGAGCTTCAATCCTATACATTATTCTCTAGGGTTTTGTAAAAGAAAAGTTTTTCAAGAGAGGGTTTATGGTCTTTTGATCACCAAGTGATTATTGTATTTGTGGCTCCACTACCTCTGGACTAGAGGAGTGTGATTGAGGAGTTGGGTACTCCCTAGTGGTTGTAATCCTTTGTGGAATTTCTAGTGGATCGGAAATCCTTCTGGGTGAAGGTGGGGACGTAGAGCTGGATGCTCGAACCTCGAAACAATTCTCTGTGTTTGCGATTAGTTTACTTGTGTTATTTACTTGCTTTCCATTCATTCTTATATTGTCGATCTATACTCTCACAACAAGATTGCATTGCGCACCTCAAACTCTTATTTAGAGGAATCACGAGGAAGGAGTTCAGAGCCCTTCACGGGATTCGGCTTCTAATCTTGCTTTGAGTGATCGTTGCATCATCTCATTTTTAAATTTGTGCATTGATTAGCATTATCACCTATTCACCCCCCCTCTAGGTGATTTCAATTGGTATCAGAGTTAGGACTCTAGTTTTTGGCTTTACATCCTTAGAGAGATCCTATAATTTGCTAATCACTATTTTCATATCTCCATTCATACACTAGTAAAGATGGCCGATAACATTAAGACCCCTCTCAAATTTTATGAACTCAACTTTCTCATATGGAAAGTTAGGATGAACATTTTTCTACAATCTCTAGGTAGCCTAGTTGCTAAATATTTGACCAAGCCTTTTAGTATACCCGAAAGTGAGGAGGACACTTGGTCTGATCTTACTTCCAAGGAATTTGAGGCTAATTCGAAGGCTCAAAATGCCCTACTTTAGCATTGAATGAGAATGACTTAACATGGGTTATCCATTGCAAGTCCGCCTTTGAGATTTGGCAACACTTATTGGTCACTCATGAGGGAACATCACAAGTCAAGAGAGCTAAAATAGATCTCTTGTGTTCCCAATATGAAAGTTTTAAAATGCAAGAAAATGAATCTATTGATGATATGGTTACTAAGTTTACTAAGATCACAAATGCTCTTACTTCTCTAGGTGATGAAATCAGCAACGACCAAAAGGTACGTAAGGTGATTCGTGCTCTCCCTTCATCATGAAAAATCAAAGCTACCACCTTGAAGGAATTGAATGATAAAGACGAGATGGAGCTCATAAGTCTTATTGGAAATCTCAAGACTCATAAGATGGAGAGAAAGGCTAGAGAAGAAGCGGCGCCTCAAAAGAAAAAGTCTATACCTTTCAAGTCTATCTCCACTAACTATGATGATGAAGAAGATGATGAAGAGCTATCTCTTCTTGTGAGAAATGTAAAAAAGAATGTACCGCAAGAATAAGCTCAACTATAGAAGGCGATAGAGAGGGAAGGAGGAGAAAAAGATTATATGCTACAACTGTCGGAAGCCCAGACACATCATGGCCGATTGTCTAGATTTCAAGAAAAAGATATCTTCCTCCTTGAAGCAAAAGAAGCCTGTTGAAAAGAAGATTTACAAAGCCACTTGGGCTCGGAAAGTGAATCCAAAGATGAAGTTGACACGGCCAATGTGTGTTTCATGACAAACACACCTAAGGTAACTACCGAACCACATGATGATAGTAAAATAAGTAAAGAATTGTTATTATAAGCTTTCATTAAACTTTCAGAAAGTTTTGATTCTAAAAAGGAAGATTGTTTAAAATTGAAAAAGGAAAATGAAATGCTTAAAAATCAAATTGCTATTTATTCAAAAGAAAAGGATGAATTATCTTCTACTCTTATTTCAACAAAGAGATTTTGTTGCCTATAGAGTTGCTTGCAAAGCTAAATATCCTAAAATTGATGAAAATAAGTTTTCTATGTTAAAAACTAGAATAAATGATTTGGAAAATGTTTTAAAAGAATGTGCCTTTAACAATACTAAACTAGAAGAAATGTTTTCAAAGAAGCACATGCATTCTCCTCATGCTAAACATGATAAAACATCTAATGCTAAAACTTCATATGTTCATCATGCCAACACATTACATGGCAATCATGCAAAAACATCTCATGCTCATAAATCACATGCTCATAAACCACATGCTCATTATGCCTTTAAATATGGAAGAATTTATAAATGTACTTATTGTGGCCGAAATGGTCATTTAGCTAAATTTTTTATGGTCATATAAATAGTACCAACAATCTTGTTTGGGTTCGAAACACTAACGCATTAGGACCCAAGAAAATATGGGTATCAAAATCAAGCCTTAAATTATTTGATATAGGTACACACTAAGACTCCAAGACGTAAGGAGCGGTGGTACCTTGATAGTGGTTGCTCAAGGCATATGACATGGGACATCAACAATTTTGCAACCCTATCGAGGTACGTTAAAGGTGGCACCGTCACCTTCGGAGATGACTCCAAGGGCACCATCATCGGTATAGGTAACATTAAGATTGGTGCATCTCCTTTAATTGAAAATGTAGTTCTTGTTGATGGGCTTAAACATAATTTGCTTAGTATTAGTCAACTATGTGATCGTGGTCTCAAAGTTATTTTTGATGAATCTTCTTGCAAAATTTTTGATAGTAAAACCAATGAATGTATTCTCACTGGATTTCGTGAAAATAATGTCTATATTATTGATATACTTAATTTGGATTGCTCTACAAAATGTTTAAATGCTTTTGATGAGATTTCATGGTTATGGCATAGAAGATTAGGCCATGCTTTTTTGATCACCTTGCTAGAATAAATTCTAAGGAATTGGTGAAGGGTATTCCTTGTTTGAAGTTTGAAAAAGACCGCATTTGTGGTGCATGACAACTTGGGAAACAAATCAAATCTTCTTTCAAACCAATCAAGGATATCATGTCATCTAGGCCAATAGAATTGATTCACATGGATCTTTTGGACCAACTAAAACTAAAAAACTTAAATGGAAATAGATATGTTTTTGTTTTAGTCAATGATTTCTCTCGTTTCACTTGGGTTTTCTTTTTGGAGCATAAAGATCAAATTTTTCGCATTTTAAGATTTTTCGAAAAAGGGTTGAAAAAGAAATATTTTTTCGATTTTACGCATAAGAAGTGATAGAGGTGGTGAGTTTGTCAACCAACTCTTCATGACTTATTGTGATGAAAAAGGAATTAAGCATGAAATGTCATGTCCTAGAACTCCACAACAAAATGGAGTAGTTGAACGGAAAAATAGAACTCTTCAAGAAATGGTTAGGACTATGATAAGTGAATATGGGCTCCCTCAATACTTATGGGCCGAGGCCGTAAACACCGCATGCTACATATCCAGCCGTATTATTTGTGTAAAAATACTTTCAAAACTTCTTTTGAAATTTATTATTTAAGAAAATCAAATGTTTCATACTTTAAAGTTTTTGGATGCAAGTGTTTTGTTTTAAACACCAAAGATAATTTGGGTAAATTTGATGCTAAGCTTATGATGCAATCTTTGTTGGCTATTCTAATACTAGCAAAGCATATAGAGTATTTAATAAATCATCTCTTACTATTGAAGAATCTATGCATGTTAAATTTAAAGAATCTAATGCAATTGTTGAGAATATTGTAGAGATTAACTCATTAAGTGAGGACATGGAGAAAATATCCTTGAAGGACTTACCCATCCAAGAAGACAAGTAAGAACCTATTGGTGAAGTTCAAAAGGATGAAGTGGAACAATCACAACCACTTCCTAAAGATTGAAGATACACCTCAAATCATCCCAAAGATCTCATCATAGGTGATGTATCAAAAGGGTAACCACTCGCTCCAAACTCTATGATTTGTGTGGGCACTATGCATTCATATCTCATTTTGAACCCAAAAACATTCTCAAAGCCGAGGGTGACTCATATTGGTTGATCTCTATGCAAGAAGAGCTCAATCAATTTGAGCGCAACCAAGTTTAGCACCTTATTCTTAGACCCAATGATAGACCAATAATTGGTACTAAGTAGATTTTAGGAACAAGTTGAATGAGTCAGGAAATGTTGTTAGGAATAAGGCTAGGTTAGTGGCCCAAGGTTACACTCAAGTTGAAGGAATCGACTTTGAGGAGACCTTTGCACCCGTAGCACGGCTAGAAGCCATGCGGATCACACTAACTTATGCATCCTATAAAAATTTTAAACTTTTTCAAATGGATGTAAAAAGTGTATTTTTAAATGGTTTATTTATAAGGAAGTATATGTTGAACAACCCCCCGATTTTGTGGATCATATACATTCAAATTTTGTTTTCAAGCTAGACAAAGCATTGTATGGTTTAAAATAAGCTCCAAGAGCTTAGTATGAAAGGCTTTCTAATTTTCTTCTATCAAATGATTTTGTTAAAGGCAAAGTAGACACACATTATTTACTAAATATGTTGGTAGTGACATTCTTATAGTACAAATATATGTTGATGATATAATCTTTGGCTCTACTAATGAATTACTTTGCAAGGAGTTTGAACAATGTATGCAACGTGAATTTGAGATGTCATTGATGGGTGAATTTAACTATTTTTTGGACTCCAAATCAAGCAAATGCGTGATGGGATTTTCATATGTCAAGTCAAGTACTCCAAGGAACTCATCAAGAAATTTGGACTTGAAGACTCAAAAATTTGCAACACTCCCATGGCCACCACCACGAAGCTTGATAAGGATGACCAAGGTAGGTGTGTTGACATAAAATTATATAGAAGCATGTTTGGTAGTTTGTTGTATTTAACGGCTAGTAGGCCGGATATTATGTTTAGTGTGTGTCTTTGTGCTAGATTCCAATCTTATCCGAAAGAATCTCATTAATTGCGATAAAACGCATTATTCGTTATATAAGGGCACTATTGGAATGGGTCTATGGTATCCGAAGACCGGAGAATTCTCAATGACGAGTTTTTCGGATGCCGACTATGCGGGTTGTAGAGTGGATAGGAAGAGTACTAGTGCAACATGTCAATTCTTGGTAATTGTCTTGTTCATGGTCTTTCAAGAAACAAAATTCGGTAGCCCTCTCAACCGCCAAGGCGGAGTATGTTGCGGCGGGGGCTTGTTGTGCTCAAGTCCTTTGGATGAAACATACTCTCCTTAATTATGATTTGCATTATGACCATATTAAAATATTTTGTGATAATACTAGTACTTTTCATATGACTAAGAACGCAAATCAACATAGTAAGATCAAGCACATTGAGATTCGATATCACTTCCTTAGAGATCATTTTGAGAAAGGTGATATTGATATTGATTATGATTCTTCTGATTTTCAACTTGCCGATATTTTCACTAAACTACTTGACTATAATGGATTTTCTTTTATATGTGGTGAACTAAATGTTTGTGTTGTTGAATAAGGAAGTTTTCTTACAATCATATCCTTTTTTTTGATGTATAAAAAAAAGGAGGAGAAATATGTGTTGTTTCTTTTGCTATAGTGTAGTGTTTGTTTTATGTTTGGTGTTTTCAAATTTTCAAATCTTTCAAAAATTCTCTCATAATAAGTTGTTTTATACTTATTTAATATAGCATTATTTGAGGGAGAGTTTTTGTAACGCCCCGATCTTAAAGATACGGAGTCGTTATGGCGACGTATATACGCGTGGATAATACCCCACGTATACACGCTAAGCCTCAATTGTAACCTGAAACGAGCTATAAATCTAAACGTAATAAATCATGACTACTGCAATACCA
Source organism: Agave tequilana (assembly GCA_038442645.1). Lineage (NCBI taxonomy): Eukaryota > Viridiplantae > Streptophyta > Magnoliopsida > Asparagales > Asparagaceae > Agave > Agave tequilana. The sequence goes on along the minus strand of JAVJIF010007123.1, from coordinate 96,270 downwards.
CATATAAACAACCACGCATGATATCATATGAATCAAGAGATAGAAGAATGACTGGAATAAGAACTGAACTGATATGACAAGAATCAGAAAATAATATGAAAGCTAAAAAGATAAGAGTACCAGAATAGAATAGGAAGAAGCTCCAGCTATTCGCGAAGCATACGGCCTCAACGAACACCTGCACAAAGGAAACCAACCGTCCAATATCTGGACGTGCAAATCCAGGGTCGTCAGAACGCGACCATAATGAGTGTGTGTGTAAAGGGGAAAAGCTCGTGCGGAAGAAACAATGTGCATAAATAGTAATAAAGGCAACTACAGATAAAAGAGGTCATATAACAGATAAATAACAGAACTGTAATAAACATAATAACAACACGAATAAAAATAGGCAACAACTGATCAATAGTAAGCAAGCAACTGATGTCACAATAGGTAACCTATCATATGTCACTAGGCTGGTATCCAAGTCTAGTCAGGGTTATAGTTATATGTCTATCACAGTAATATAAATATACAGTCAGGTGATTAAGGTCAGTCACAATACATTAACAGTTATTATTAATTATGTCAACGAACACCAATTGACACATGTAATAGACGCATCCCATACTACGCCTACCACACATGCCAATCGATGCCCTTAAGTTATTGAAACTGATCGGTTGGAGACATTGTCCATGCTTTAGGTGGGTCCCGTACATACCCGGGACCACGGCCCAGACTCCTGGCGCTGAACCAGGACCTACCGCTAGGTAGTCAGGAACATGTAAACAGGAATAAACAGGACGGGGTGCCAGTCACCCCACGGGAACCCTGCAGTGGAACCCTCTTTCGGCTGCGCAACCTAAATCCTAGGTCCACCCAAAATACGGACGCTGTCTCCTCCATCAATCTCCCCAAGCCCAGTGCAAGTTGTGTGCTATCATGTTTTAATTTATCAAGATTATTTAATGTGCATGTTACTTTAATTACTGGGATAACTCAGTGGTAGTCACGGTAACAATATCAGCATGTGAAAGTCAAGATACCGGTATAACAGGAGTACAACATGTCAAGTAACAGGATACCGGTATAACAGGAATATATAACAAGTGAACATGCGGGTGTTGTTACCGTGTAATAATATTTTTCCCAGCAATTTCAGTAACATGAACATGATAGTTGTCAGGTATATATATAAAGAATAACCAGTCAGGTTTCACAGGTAAAACAAGATTATCCAAGGTGAGTAATAATCTACTGGTCATGAACAGACTAATCCAAGCAAAGTACTATAAACTCAAGTTCTCAAGACCATCCATACATCACTCTCAAAGTCACCAATAAGTAAAGTCGATCAATAGCTATCAAGTAATCCAGTCTCTAATATCATAACAAGTACACATCAACATCTGAATGAATCATCACTTAAATTATTATCAATGAAAGGATAACAAGTCCAAGAAAGTCCTCTACATGAAATATATCATCTGACCTCTATAACTCTAATTCAGTCCAAATCAGAATAAGTCCATGTACCATCCAATCGTCAAGAACACTAATCTTTTATTAAGGTAAGATCATATCTAACATGTCCTCAAATATCCACTAATAAGGTCTTTGTCTAATCTCCGATCACCATTCTATGTAAATAGCATAAGTCCCAGATCAATCCAAAGTCATCATATCCAACTCACATTCCCAACAGTTACATGATCGTCAAGTTCCATTACATATCTAGTAATCTGATTCAATAATCGTCATTCCAACATATAACAATATCCAGTATTAGTCATCTCACTTTAACATACAACTATGATCCCCAATCCTCAAGAGTTCACATTTCTATTAAGGTCGATCACCAGTTCCCAATACTTGGCAACATATCTAATCCATGCATATAAGATCTATTAGGTCAAGTCATTACCACCAACATCCATCTCTTGATATCATCTACATCTATCAGCAACTAATACATAATCCATGGGTGAAGTCCACAATCCATCAAGTAACCATACACAGCTGACAGACTCATATTAGTCGACTAAGGCTATATACAAGTCGACTAGGGGAAAGTATAGTCGACTAATCGAGTGGGCCAAGTCGACTAACTCCCCTGCCAGAATAGAAATCAGAGATACACCATCACTTATTCTTCTCATACTCTCTCCAGTACTTATATACTCTTCAACACACATGACTACACTAGAAATCTAAGCATTCATATGGTAATTAAAGGATTCCAACATCATAGATATGCATCTCCTGTTTCTATGCATTCATCATATAAAATAAAGGGAATGATAAATCCACTACCATACTAAGAGATCTCCATACATAAACATGTAATCTAAGTATTCTACTCAACAATTATATAACACATACAATAATAGTTGCAATCACTTAAATAAGGAGAGAAGGAGGAAGAGACACTCACATTGGGGAAACTGCGCGTTACCGGGCGAGTCACCGTTACGGTCGCCGTGGCACCGCTCTGCGCTGTCGGACTACATAGGACGGTAGCCAGGGTCCTGGGGAAGACCTGGCTGCAATCTGGAGGTCTCGCGCTCGCCGGAAGGGCCTGGAATCGCCGCTCGCCCGCTGCTTGTGCTGCTGGTCTGAAACTGGATCTGCTGTGCGCGTCGTCGGGCGAGTCGCTGCCATGGTCGCTGTGGTGCGATTCCTCGCCAACGGACTGCATGGGAGGGTGGCCAAGACACTGGGGAAGGTCACCGCGCTGGTCTCCGATGAAGGTCTGACGTGGATCAGGAGAACGACCTGCTCGCTCGCCTGTTGGATCTGGTCGTGCGCAGTCTGGACTGTTGGGGAGATTTGGGCCGTGTCGCTGTTGTGGTCGGCCTGCTGCTCTGTTGGACCCGGGGCTGGTCTGAGATGGAAGTGGAGGCGCCCAAGAGGACTCGGCCATGCTGCAAAAGGGAAAGGACGGCTGTGGTGAACAGGGAAAGGGGGTTGCGGCTGTGCTGATCTGTTGGGGGGCAGATCTGGACGGGGCTGCTGTCGGAGGAAAATCTGGGCTGCCGTCCATGGCCTGTGCTTCGTGCGCAGGTGCACATGGAGGGGGCTCTGCTGGAGGTGTTCGGCTGCAAGGGGAGAGAGAGGGGTGCGGCCTGGGCTATATTGTGCGGCAGCAGGGAATGCGGCTGCTGTTTGTAGCCGCAGGTGGAAAGATGAGAGAATAGATTTAGGGTTTTTTTTTTTAATTAGGTTTATGTAGGATTATATATAGTGGTTAGTTATTGGGTATTGGGTTAAGGGTTTGGATTAACGGGTTGCGGGTTTGCTCCAAATAGGTAAGTGGGTCTTGGTTTGGAAAATAAGAACGGGTAATGGGTATGGGCTTGAGTTGGGATCTCAAGTTGGGCTAGGAAAGAAATGAAGGGAAAATAAAATGATAGAAGAAGGGAATGGGCTATACTAAATAAAAAGAGAAAATAAAAGGGATTAATGAAAAGATAGTGGGCTTGGTTAACTGGATTAGGATCCAACTAAGTAATGAGTGTTGGGTTTAGGCTAGTGGGCATGCCAACGGGTTAGATTCAAATAGGGTAACGGGAAATAGGATGAGAGGCTAAACGAGGAGAACACCACCACCATCACCAAGATTAGTCCAAATGTAAATATTAAAAATAAGTAATACCAATCACAAAAATAATTTCCATACTTAATAATAATAATCTCAGGAAAAATAATAAATCAACTTGATTAAATAAAAATACTCAGTAATTAAAAATAAATACTTGAATAAAATATAGTAGTATAGATTAGGGATATTACATTCTACCCACCTTAATAAAAATTTCGTCCTCGAAATTCAAATAAGGTAGGGAATGGTACAAAATCAAAGATCAAGAGAGAACACAACAATCTTCCACGTTACCTCGTTGGGACACCACGATTCCGCTGCGCGCTCTGATCTCTGCTACCAGCTTCAACAAGAGTAACCAATCTCAAGAGATAGAATCAGGAGAAATGAATAGGAAAGAAGGATGAAATCAAGATGGACATCCAAATCACTCTAATTGAAGTGTTGGAATCATGAATATCAACAAATCAAGAATGGAATTCCAAAGGGAGGACGATCAATTTCCAAATGGAGTCAATATTATCACGTGAATAGTATATGTATATTGCAGTGTCAACATAACTGTCTCAGGTTACAGGTAGGAACTAGGTTCTCTTTTGCGAAACAAGAGTCAAAATTCAAGATCGCAAGTCGAAAACCTAGGCTCTGATACCACTCTGTAACGCCCCGATCTTAAAGATACGGAGTCGTTATGGCGACGTATATACGCGTGGATAATACCCCACGTATACACGCTAAGCCTCAATTGTAACCTGAAACGAGCTATAAATCTAAACGTAATAAATCATGACTACTGCAATACCACATATAAACAACCACGCATGATATCATATGAATCAAGAGATAGAAGAATGACTGGAATAAGAACTGAACTGATATGACAAGAATCAGAAAATAATATGAAAGCTAAAAAGATAAGAGTACCAGAATAGAATAGGAAGAAGCTCCAGCTATTCGCGAAGCATACGGCCTCAACGAACACCTGCACAAAGGAAACCAACCGTCCAATATCTGGACGTGCAAATCCAGGGTCGTCAGAACGCGACCATAATGAGTGTGTGTGTAAGGGGAAAAGCTCGTGCGGAAGAAACAATGTGCATAAATAGTAATAAAGGCAACTACAGATAAAAGAGGTCATATAACAGATAAATAACAGAACTGTAATAAACATAATAACAACACGAATAAAGATAGGCAACAACTGATCAATAGTAAGCAAGCAACTGATGTCACAATAGGTAACCTATCATATGTCACTAGGCTGGTATCCAAGTCTAGTCAGGGTTATAGTTATATGTCTATCACAGTAATATAAATATACAGTCAGGTGATTAAGGTCAGTCACAATACATTAACAGTTTATTATTAATTATGTCAACGAACACCAATTGACACATGTAATAGACGCATCCCATACTACGCCTACCACACATGCCAATCGATGCCCTTAAGTTATTGAAACTGATCGGTTGGAGACATTGTCCATGCTTTAGGTGGGTCCCGTACATACCCGGGACCACGGCCCAGACTCCTGGCGCTGAACCAGGACCTACCGCTAGGTAGTCAGGAACATGTAAACAGGAATAAACAGGACGGGGTGCCAGTCACCCCACGGGAACCCTGCAGTGGAACCCTCTTTCGGCTGCGCAACCTAAATCCTAGGTCCACCCAAAATACGGACGCTGTCTCCTCCATCAATCTCCCCAAGCCCAGTGCAAGTTGTGTGCTATCATGTTTTAATTTATCAAGATTATTTAATGTGCATGTTACTTTAATTACTGGGATAACTCAGTGGTAGTCACGGTAACAATATCAGCATGTGAAAGTCAAGATACCGGTATAACAGGAGTACAACATGTCAAGTAACAGGATACCGGTATAACAGGAATATATAACAAGTGAACATGCGGGTGTTGTTACCGTGTAATAATATTTTTCCCAGCAAATTTCAGTAACATGAACATGATAGTTGTCAGGTATATATATATAAAGAATAACCAGTCAGGTTTCACAGGTAAAACAAGATTATCCAAGGTGAGTAATAATCTACTGGTCATGAACAGACTAATCCAAGCAAAGTACTATAAACTCAAGTTCTCAAGACCATCCATACATCACTCTCAAAGTCACCAATAAGTAAAGTCGATCAATAGCTATCAAGTAATCCAGTCTCTAATATCATAACAAGTACACATCAACATCTGAATGAATCATCACTAAATTATTATCAATGAAAGGATAACAAGTCCAAGAAAGTCCTCTACATGAAATATATCATCTGACCTCTATAACTCTAATTCAGTCCAAATCAGAATAAGTCCATGTACCATCCAATCGTCAAGAACACTAATCTTTTATTAAGGTAAGATCATATCTAACATGTCCTCAAATATCCACTAATAAGGTCTTTGTCTAATCTCCGATCACCATTCTATGTAAATAGCATAAGTCCCAGATCAATCCAAAGTCATCATATCCAACTCACATTCCCAACAGTTACATGATCGTCAAGTTCCATTACATATCTAGTAATCTGATTCAATAATCGTCATTCCAACATATAACAATATCCAGTATTAGTCATCTCACTTTAACATACAACTATGATCCCCAATCCTCAAGAGTTCACATTTCTATTAAGGTCGATCACCAGTTCCCAATACTTGGCAACATATCTAATCCATGCATATAAGATCTATTAGGTCAAGTCATTACCACAACATCCATCTCTTGATATCATCTACATCTATCAGCAACTAATACATAATCCATGGGTGAAGTCCACAATCCATCAAGTAACCATACACAGCTGACAGACTCATATTAGTCGACTAAGGCTATATACAAGTCGACTAGGGGAAAGTATAGTCGACTAATCGAGTGGGCCAAGTCGACTAACTCCCCTGCCAGAATAGAAATCAGAGATACACCATCACTTATTCTTCTCATACTCTCTCCAGTACTTATATACTCTTCAACACACATGACTACACTAGAAATCTAAGCATTCATATGGTAATTAAAGGATTCCAACATCATAGATATGCATCTCCTGTTTCTATGCATTCATCATATAAAATAAAGGGAATGATAAATCCACTACCATACTAAGAGATCTCCATACATAAACATGTAATCTAAGTATTCTACTCAACAATTATATAACACATACAATAATAGTTGCAATCACTTAAATAAGGAGAGAAGGAGGAAGAGACACTCACATTGGGGAAACTGCGCGTTACCGGGCGAGTCACCGTTACGGTCGCCGTGGCACCGCTCTGCGCTGTCGGACTACATAGGACGGTAGCCAGGGTCCTGGGGAAGACCTGGCTGCAATCTGGAGGTCTCGCGCTCGCCGGAAGGGCCTGGAATCGCCGCTCGCCCGCTGCTTGTGCTGCTGGTCTGAAACTGGATCTGCTGTGCGCGTCGTCGGGCGAGTCGCTGCCATGGTCGCTGTGGTGCGATTCCTCGCCAACGGACTGCATGGGAGGGTGGCCAAGACACTGGGGAAGGTCACCGCGCTGGTCTCCGATGAAGGTCTGACGTGGATCAGGAGAACGACCTGCTCGCTCGCCTGTTGGATCTGGTCGTGCGCAGTCTGGACTGTTGGGGAGATTTGGGCCGTGTCGCTGTTGTGGTCGGCCTGCTGCTCTGTTGGACCCGGGGCTGGTCTGAGATGGAAGTGGAGGCGCCCAAGAGGACTCGGCCATGCTGCAAAAGGGAAAGGACGGCTGTGGTGAACAGGGAAAGGGGTTGCGGCTGTGCTGATCTGTTGGGGGGGCAGATCTGGACGGGGCTGCTGTCGGAGGAAAATCTGGGCTGCCGTCCATGGCCTGTGCTTCGTGCGCAGGTGCACATGGAGGGGGCTCTGCTGGAGGTGTTCGGCTGCAAGGGGAGAGAGAGGGGTGCGGCCTGGGCTATATTGTGCGGCAGCAGGGAATGCGGCTGCTGTTTGTAGCCGCAGGTGGAAAGATGAGAGAATAGATTTAGGGTTTTTTTTTTTTTAATTAGGTTTATGTAGGATTATATATAGTGGGTTAGTTATTGGGTATTGGGTTAAGGGTTTGGATTAACGGGTTGCGGGTTTGCTCCAAATAGGTAAGTGGGTCTTGGTTTGGAAAATAAGAACGGGTAATGGGTATGGGCTTGAGTTGGGATCTCAAGTTGGGCTAGGAAAGAAATGAAGGGAAAATAAAATGATAGAAGAAGGGAATGGGCTATACTAAATAAAAAGAGAAAATAAAAGGGATTAATGAAAAGATAGTGGGCTTGGTTAACTGGATTAGGATCCAACTAAGTAATGAGTGTTGGGTTTAGGCTAGTGGGCATGCCAACGGGTTAGATTCAAATAGGGTAACGGGAAATAGGATGAGAGGCTAAACGAGGAGAACACCACCACCATCACCAAGATTAGTCCAAATGTAAATATTAAAAATAAGTAATACCAATCACAAAAATAATTTCCATACTTAATAATAATAATCTCAGGAAAAATAATAAATCAACTTGATTAAATAAAAATACTCAGTAATTAAAAATAAATACTTGAATAAAATATAGTAGTATAGATTAGGGATATTACAGTTTTTACCTCCCTTTTGTATCTTGTGTTATAACTTATATGTTTTGTCATCATCAAAAAGGGGGAGATTGTTGGCCCAAAAGGTTACACTCTCCATTTATATACGTTTTGATGATAACAAAACATATAAAAGATATTTGGTACTAATAAGTTGTTCTAGAATGAATTTGAGGTTTGTACAAGTCTTGATGGCTTTAAACATATTCCAAGGTTAATGGCGCTAAAAGCGTGTTGATAGGTTGATGGCGCAAGAGGACTATTTCATAGGAGAGGAGGCTCTAGCTTGGCACAACGCGGTTCAGAGACCTCTTTGTATATAGTTTTTATATTTTAGTTTGTTAAAGGATAGTATATAGTGTTGAAGCTCAAATTCCACACACACACAAAATTGCACATATATTTTTTAAAAGATTATTTTTGTCTCTTGTATAAAATATTTTTATAGACCTATTTCAGTATTTGCAAACTCAATTTACTGTAGTTTACAAGGTCTTGACAAAAATCATTTTTGAAAATAAACATATCTTCAAAAACATTCCTTAAAATAATCTGTTTTGACCTGTTACGGTCGACCGGACGGTCGACCGACTCTATTACAGGTCAGAACGGTCGACCGCAGTTCTGATTATTGGGTGCGTGCATGTGTGCACGTTATCCGGTCGACCGGGCGGTCGACTGGACCCCATGTCGGGCGACCGGGCGGTCGACCGACTGACTGCACCCAACTTTCTGTTTGGGACGGTCGATCGGGCGATCGACCGGGGCCTGCCAACGGTCAAATGATTTTAAAAACGGTTAACCGGGCTGGTCGATCGTGAGTGTATTAACAGCCAAACGGCTAGTTTTTTAAACATGTTTTAAAACGTGATTTTATTCTCCAAACGAGGTTTATGGCTGGTTTTGGGTCTTATCTTTCCTGATTAATCAAAATTATTGTTTACCCTTTAATCCCTATCTATATCCTATAAATAGGGGTGGATGGGGTTGAAGAAAAACACAACATTTGCAAAAGAAATCAAAGCTTGAGTGTTCTTAAAAGAAGTTTTTATTCTCAGTTTTGTGCTCTAATCTCTGATTTTTCTCTGAAGTTTTTTGAATCAAAACTCTCTTTTACTTTGTTTTATTTTTCACTTACAAACCTTGAACTTCAATCCTATACATTATTTTCTAGGGTTTTGTAAAAAAAAAAGTTTTTCAAGAGAGGGTTTGTGGTCTTTTGATCACCAAGTGATTATTGTATTTGTGGCTCCACTACCTCTGGATTAAAGGAGTGTGATTGAGGAGTTGGGTATTCCCTAGTGGTTATAATCATTTATGGAATTTCTAGTGGATCGAAAATCCTTCTGGGTGAAGGCGGGGACATAAAGCTGGGTGCTCGAACCTCGAAACAAATCTCTGTGTTTACGATTAGTTTACTTGTGTTATTTACTTGTTTTCCATTCATTCGTATATTGTTGATCTATACTCTTACAACAAGATTGCATTGCGCACCTCAAACTCTTATTTAGAGGAATCACGAGGATGGAGTTCAGAGCCCTTCACGGGGTATTTGGCTTCTAATCTTGCTTTGAGTGATCGTTTCATCACCTCATTTTTAAATTTGTGCATTGATTAGCATTATCACCTATTCATCCCCCCTCTAGGTGATTTCATGAGATTGAGATTGATAAGAATTTGAGTTATATATTTAAGACTTACATGCAATTACCTCTTATTCATTATCATGTCTCATAATGTATGCAATATTTTTAATGTTTACATTTGGTATCTTATTGTTCTTGCATACTTATTTTTGGTGGTTGGAGGCAGGGAAGGAGATTGTCACATTTATGCATAATATTTTATATTTCAAAATTAATATTTATATACATGTGACTTGCTTGTTATTGCTATATCATTTAGTCATGTATGATTGAATTTGATATATAAGCATAATTTCAGGGAGAGCTTTCTAAGCTCTTCATCTCATTTATTTTAAATAACTCATGTGTTTTTCATCATCAAAAAGGGAGAGATTGTTGGCCCAAGGGTATAATTTCTAGTTTTGTTTTGATGATTATAAACCATATGAATTCATTTGATATTAATCAAGTTCTAGTGTTTAAGCTTATAGGGTTCAAGAGAAAAGAATTAGGTTCTTTCTTCCTCTAAAGAAAGGTATGATGTGATCAAGTTGATTCAGGGAAGGGATTCAAGCTCGGACTATCAAAGTATGAAAATTTAGAGAAATCCTCTTGATGAAGACTTGAAGAGAGTATAACTCTTTGTAATAAATTAGAGTGTTTAACTTTTAGTAGTGAATTGATGCTCAAGATTCACACACACTTGCACAAGTTACCATATACAAGTTTTATATAAAAATTATTTCAAAAATATTTCAAAAATACTATGATTTTTGTCTCTGACTTTCGATAGCTTAATAGTGCAATCGACAGGTCTGGGAATGAGTTGTGGATAGGGGTTTACAGGGACTGAGGATCTCTGTATTTAGAGCTGACACTTCAACTGTCGACAGCTGATATATATTATATCAATCAGCTGTCGACAGGCCTATTAGGTTGTCGACAGGTGAGCTCCTCAATTGCCAAGAATATGATCATTGCACACTGGACTGTCGACAACCCAATATGACTGTCGGCAGCCTAAAAGGACTGTAGAAAGCTCTACTGTGCTGTTTAGGCTAAAATTCAAATAAACCAAAATTTCTCTATTCAAATTGTTTTGTCTAATTTTCAAACGGGTATATTTCATTTTATTAGGACTTTATCAATGTTTTAATAACTGATTTAGATCTTTAATGATATTTAACTACTATCTATTTATATGGGTCATTATAGGAGAAGTTTTTGACTCAAGATGACAAGTTTTGATACAAGTTTTTGAAATCAAAATTTCAAAGAAAAATCAAGTTTTTTGCTTTCAAGTTTCAAGAGCTCTCAATTTCAAATCATTCTCAGCAAGTTTTTAACTCTCAAGTTCAATTTTCTCAACTGATTTTTCTTTCACAAACTCCTTGAGTTTCATTTCTCCACTCAAAACTCAACAAAATTATAAATAGAAAGTTTGTGAACTTTGTGGTTGCCACGAGCATGTAAATTTCATTGGCTTAGTGATACCTCTTTTGTAGAGGATTGAAGGTTGGAGTTGTGTACTCTGAGTCTTGTGCAGACCTTGTAATTGTGATACCTTGTGGTGATTCTTAGTGGATAGTTGAATCCTTCACGTAATGAAGGCGATGACATAGAGCAAGTTGCTCAAACCTCAAAAGAATGACTTGTGTTTGCAATTGCCTTGTCTCTTATTCTTACTTCTATTTTTAATATTCTATTTATGTTTATACTTACTATTCTTATTCTTGCTATCACATTGTACTTGTGTTACTACATTGCTATTAATTATTGAGCTTTCGATTTTTCCTCATATAAGCAAGAAGGTAATTGTGCACCTCAACTCTTATCTAGAAGAATGAAGAGGAAAACTTTTAGAGCACTTGATTGGGAATGCGGCTTCACTTCTTATTCTGAATTGGCAATTTTGATTATTACTTAAATTATTGCATTTCACATTAGATAAGTATTATCACCTATTCACCCCCTTTGGGTGATTTTCAAGGACTTCCTGGGTGGAAGTGTCCTCGGGGGGAGGAGCAGCTTCGGAAATTGCTTCGAAGTGGTGGAAGCTTTTAGTTCCTAGAACACGTATCATCATTCTGTGAAGGTCAGATGTCTGATTCCAATGGCTACAAAGCCAACTACCTGTATAAATAGATAATAGCTCAGTTAGTATTCACTTTAAGAAAATACAGTAAAATCAGAGAAATTCAGCTGCGCAGTTTACTTTCAAATCCTCTCAAAAGAGATCACCAGTGCATTTAATTTCTCTCTTTTGGTTTTAATTTCAGATTCTGTTCAAGGGCGCTATTTCTTTAAAAGAGCTTATTGTGCATTTAAATTTTCAAGAATCTATTTTCTCAAGTTATGTTTCTTTTCTTGGTGGTTGAAATTCTTAAATTGAGATTAAAATTTTCAAACGAGATTTCATTTAATTTGTGTAAAAATTATTGTGTCAAATATTTTTGTAACGCCCCAATCCCAAGGATACGGAGACGTTATGGCGACGCACATACGCAGGGCAGAAAACCCTCACGTACGTACGCTAAGCCTCAGTACAGGAAATCACCTCTATAGTTTTAAGAGTTCTAGCAGGAAATAAATACAAGAATACCTGTAGAAAGAGGTTAGTGATAATAACAGATAGGAAAACAGGGATAAATAAGATAACGGCAATAAATCATAAAAATACCTATGAAGGGTCTCGATGGTAGAGTCTCCTATGTGCACAATAGACTATCTGACAATACGATAACTCAGATCTCCAACCTGGGCACGCAAACCCAGGGTCATCAGAAAGCGACCTAGTGAGTGGTAAAATGAAGGAGGCAGTAATATATACTGTAGTAATATAAGCACGATAATAATATATAATACATGATGTTGTATTAGTGATACCATATAATAAGCATATAGAATAAGTAGTAGAAATATATAAACATGTCATCTTTTAATACCATCACTACCTAGCATGTTCTTATCGGGTCATGTCTATAGTCGTATCCAGTTTATATAATAAATAATGTTGTCTAGTAGTAACGTAATAGAAATGAACATGCTAGTGGTGACGTGATAGAAGTGAACTGCTGATGGGCATATGCAATAATACCATAATACGGTGTTGTGCATAGACAGTAATGATGTCTGCAAGGTATACAGAAAACAGAATATATGCAATGAAGAGTATACATATACGTGAGTAGTATGCTACCACAGAAACTGTAACATGTACCAGGTAAAGTAACAAAGTATACATGTAACATGATAGCGGATAAAAGATCAGGTACAGTAACAAGTATGATTAAATAACAGTATACATGTATCAGGCAAGTCATATTATTTATCTAATAGTAGCAATCCGTACCGCCTGCTATTTTAATCAATCTCTTCCAGTGCCCATACCACTGGCAGTTCATACTGGAGCCTACACTCCAGTCGAACCTATCCGGACATGGCATACGGGTACCATTATCCAAACGAGAGAGTGACCAAATAACAAGTGTTCCCGACGTCACTATTGTGTATACTGTTTTATTATGTTAATTGGAAACCAAATGGTCGAGGAGCTCTAGTCAGGTGAGTGTATCCCCGTGCATACCCGGGACAACAGCCTTAAACAGACTCCTGGCTGCTGAGACCAGGACCAGCCCTCTAAGGCTGTAACATGTAACGGGAACTTAATAAGTTAAAAGAATAACATGAAACGGGAGCTCATAAGCTATAACAGACGGTAGCCAGCACTACCCCGTCCCCTGCAGTGGGACAAACAATGGATCCAGACATCCACCCAACAAGACCTAGTCAACGTCTCCCCCATACCAAGTTCTCTTTATTATCTTCACTATATAGTATATCAGGAACAAGTACAGGATATGGTACATGTAACACGATAACATGACATGAGCCCTGTTGATAACACGAAACACGATAACGGGAAACGGGAACAATAGATGTGGGATTTCACACATCGCATATCAATAGCTCATGTATCCAGTAACGGGACTATCAATATCAGTAACGGGAAACAATTATATAACAGGAATACGGGGATAACATGGTGTTGGCCCAAAAGGTTACACTCTCTATTTGTTTAGAGTTTTGATGATAACAAAACAAATAAGAGCTATTTGGTACTAATAAGTTTGTTCAAGATAAGTTTCAGGTTAGTACCATATTTGGAGGCCATTGCTTAGCTTTTGCAAGAAATTCTAGGTTCATGGAGTAAAGAAGGCTTATGGCACATCAAGGAAGGAACTTAGAAGAAAAGGCTCTAGCAAGGCATTGCATGGCTCAAGAAGACTTCATTAGATTTGTTTTTAGTTTTATAGTTTTATTAAATAATAGTGAATAGGTTTGAAGCTCTATATTCCAATACACACGTTTTTGCGAACATGTCTTTCCTAGAAATATTCCATATAAATATATACAAACTATTTTAATACAAAGCCTTTTGATTACAAACTCAATTTTATGTTTTATATATATCTCTAATCAAAACTATTTTGCTAGATTTCAAATCCCTTTCAAAATTATGTTTCAGTTTTGACTTTTGGCCTGAGCCGGTCGACCGACCGGTCGACCGTCACTAAGTTAGGACAGATCGGTCGACCGACCCAGTCGACTGGTCTTCTGGCAGTTTTGTTGCGTATCCGTGTGCACGTTTTTCGGCCGACCGGGCGGCCGACCGAAGTCCTTCGGTCGACCGGGCGGCTGGCCGACTGACATGGTGTTGCTCTCTGTTTCTGCCCAGTCGACCGACCGGTCGACCGGAAGCCTGCAACGGTCGTTTTATTTGAACTCCGGTCGACCGACCGGTCGACTGAAAGAGTCGTTTGAACAGTAACGGCTATTTTCTGAGTTGTTTTATTTTTGTCTTTTTTTCTAAAAAGGGTTTAAATGATATTTGCTGATCCTAATACTTCCAAATTAGCCTTAAGTGAGTTTTATCTTTAAACCCTAGCCCTCTACTATAAATAGGGGTGTTTAGAGAGAGGTTCACCACTAGAAAAATTAGCAAAAGTTTCAAAAGTTTAAGGCATTCAAAAGAGCTTTGTTTCTTGGTTTTTGTGCTGAATATTTCTCTCATTTTCTGAAGTGTTTTTCAAAACTCTCTGATTTCCTTTTCTTTTCACTTACACACAAGAGCTTCAATCCTCTCATCATTCTACAAGGATCTTTGTAAGGGAAGAGACATTTTCGAAAGAGAGTTTGTGGTCTTTTGATCACCAAGAGAGAACTTGTACTTGAGATTGTGGAGTTGGGTACTCTGGTGTATTTGTAACATCTTTGTGAAGTTATAGTGGTTAGAAATCCTTCTGGGGAAGGCGGGGACGTAGAGCTGGGTGCTCGAACCTCGGAAAAATTCTCGGTGTTTCCGTTTGGTTTACTTGCTCTTATTCCTTGCTTTACTTTCATTGCTCTTATTTCTTGTTTTCTACATTCATTGCTATATTCAATTGTTTCATAATCATATTGTTAATCTTATACTCATACAACAAGATTACATTGCGCACCTCCAACTCATATCTAGAGGAATCAGGAGGAAGGAGTTCAGAGCCCTTCACGGGGTATTCGGCTTCTAGTCTTGTTTTGGGTTGATTGTTGCATCATATTTTTTATTGTGCATTGATTAGCATTATCACCTATTCACCCCCCTCTAGGTGATTTCAATTGGTATCAGAGCTTGGACTCTAGATTTGGCTTAACATCCTTAGAGAGATCCTAAAAAGTTGCTAATCAACATTTGCATTCATCCATTCATTCACTAGTAAACATGACCGATAACATCAAAACCCCTCCTAAATTTGATGGACTTAATTTTCCTATTTTGAAGGTTAGGATGACTATTTTCTTACAATCTTTAGGTAGCCTAGTTGCTAAATCCTTGACCAAACCCTATGTTGTACCTGATAGTGATGAAAGCACTTGGACTGAATTTACTTTTAGAGAATATGAGGCTAACTCAAAGGCCCAAAACTCCCTCCTAACCGTCTTGAATGAGCATGACCTTACACGGGTAATACATTGTCAATCCGCCTATGAGATTTGGCAACATTTGTTGGTCACACACGAGGGAACATCACAAGTAAAGAGAGCTAAGATAGATCTCTTGAGGTCCCAATATGAATCTTTTAAAATGATTGATGATGAATCTATTGATTGCATGATTACAAGGTTTACTAAAATCACCAATGCTCTTTCCTCTTTAGGTGATGATATTTCCAATGACCCAAAGGTGCGAAAAGTGATTCGGGCTCTTCTTTCTTCATGGGAGATAAAGGCCACCACCTTGAAAGAGTTGAATGACAAGGACGAAATGGACCTCATTAGTCTCATTGGAAACTTGAAGACTCATGAGATAGAAAAGAAGGCAAGAGAAGAAGCCGCTCCTTTAAAGAAGAAATCCATAGCCTTCAAGTCTTCCTCCACTCTTGATGACAAAGAAGAAGATGAAGAAGAAGATGAGGAGCTCTCCCTTCTTGTGCGAAACGTGAAGAGAATGTACCGTAAGAACAAACTCAACTTTTGAAGGAAGTTTGAAGGAAAAGAGGAGAGAAGAATCATTTGCTACAATTGCTGAAAGCCCGGACACATCATGGCGGATTGCCCGGATTTCAAGAAGAAGATGACTTCCTCCTTCAAGCCAAAAAAGCCGGTCGAAAAGAAAGCCTACAAAGCCACATGGGATTCGGAAAGCAAATGTGAAGACGAGGTGGACACGGCGAACATGTGTTCATGGCAAACACACCAAAGGTAACCCCACAACCTCTTGATGAAGAAGATGAATTAAGTAAAGAAGTCCTTGTACATGCTTTTGTTGAACTCTCAGAAACCTATGATAATAAAAAGATTGAATGTTCTAAATTGGAAAAGGAAGTTGCTTTTCTTAAAAATCAACTTGCTATTGTTTCTAGAGAAAAAGATGAAATTTCTTCCAATCTTTTTTCTACTCAAAATGAATTTAGTGCTTACAGAGTTGCTTGTAAAGCAAAATTCCTAAGATTGATGAAAAAGAAATTTCTTCTTTAAAAACTAGAATTGTTGATTTTGAAAAGGTTTTGAAGGATTGTGTTTTTAACACTAAGAAATTTGAAGAAATGTTTTCTAAAAAGCACACTTCTCATGCTAAAGATTCTCATGTTAAGATTCCTCATGCTCACACTTCACACAACACTTATGCTAAATCCGCACATGCTCACAAGTCTCACACTCACTATGCTTTTAAATATGGTAGAGTGTATAGATGTACTTATTGTGGTAAGAATGGACATTTGGCTAAGTTTTGTTATGACCAAGTAAATAGATCAAATAATCTTGTTTGGGTTCATGGCGCTAACTTTTTAGGACCCAAGAAAATGTGGAACGAAAATCTAGTCCTAAATTATTTGATGTAGGTACACACCAAGGCTCCAAGACGTAAGGAGCGGTGGTACCTTGATAGTGGTTGTTCAAGACACATGACATGTGATATTAACAACTTTACAACCCTATTAAGGTACGTGGAAGGTGGCACCGTCACCTTCGGGGATGACTCCAAGGGCACTATCATCGGTATAGGTAACATTCAAATTGGTGCATCTCCTATTATAGAAAATGTAGTTCTTGTTGATAGTTTGAAGCATAACTTGCTTAGTATTAGTCAACTTTGTGACCGTGGACTTAAAGTTGTTTTTGATGATTCTTCTTGCAAGATTTTTGATGTTAAAACCAATGATTGTATTCTCACGGTTTTCGTGACAATAATGTTTATATCATTGACATGCTTAATTTAGATTGTTCTACTAAATGCTTGAATGCTTTTGATGAAAATTCTTGGCTTTGGCATAGAAGATTAGGACATGCATCTTTTGACCATCTTTCTAGGATTAATTCTAAGGAATTGGTGAAGGGTATACCTTACTTGAAGTTTGAGAAAGACCGCATTTGTGATGCGTGCCAACTTGGGAAACAAACCAAGTCTTCCTTCAAACCAATCAAGGATATCATGTCAACTAGGCCATTAGAATTAATTCATATGGATCTTTTTGGACCAATTAAAACTAAGAGTTTAAATGGTAGTAGATTCGCATTTGTTTTAGTTGATGATTTTTCCCGTTTCAGTTGGGTCTTCTTTTTGGAACACAAAGATCAAACTTTTACTCATTTCAAGATTTTTCGAAAAAGGGTTGAAAAAGAAAAAGGTTTTTCGATTTGAAAATAAGGAGTGATAGAGATGGTGAGTTTGTTAACCAACTCTTCATGACTTATTGTGATGTAAAGGGAATCAAGCATGAAATGTCATGTCCTAGAACTCCACAACAAAATGGAGTTGTAGAAAGAAAGAATAGAACACTTCAAGAGATGGTTAGGACCATGATAAGTGAATATGACCTCCCTCAATATCTATGGGCTGAGGCCGTAAACACCGCTTGCTATATTTCAAATCGTATTTATTTGTGTAAAAATTCTTCCAAAACATCTTTTGAAATGTATCATTCTAGAAAACCTAATGTTGCATATTTCAAAGTTTTTGGATGCAAGTGTTTTGTTTTGAATACTAGAGATAACTTGGGTAAATTTGATGCTAAGGCTTATGAAGCTATCTTTGTTGGATACTCTTCTACTAGTAAAGCTTATAGAGTATTCAATAGATCTTCCCTTACCATTGAAGAATCCATGCATGTTAAATTTGAAGAATCTAATGTGGTTGTTGAGAATGTTGTAGAGATTGACCCATTAGGTGAAGACATGGAGAGACTATCCTTGAAGGACTCACCCGCTCAAGAAGAAAAGCAAGAACCCATTGGTGATGTTCAAGAGGATAAAGAGGAAAGCTCTCAATCGCTTCCTAAAGATTGGAGATATGCTACAAATCACCCCAAGGAACTCATTTTAGGTGATGTCTCTAAAGGGGTAACAACTTGCTCCAAACTCCATGACTTATGTGGTAACTTTGCATTCATTTCTCATTTTGAACCCAAAAAACATCCTCGAAGCCGAGGGGGACTCATATTGGTTGCTAGCCATGCAAGAGGAACTCAATCAATTTGAGCGCAACCAAGTTTGGCACATTATTCCTAGGCCTCACGATAGGCCAATAATTGGTATTAAGTGGATCTTTAGGAACAAGATGGATGAGTCCGAAAATGCTATTAGGAATAAAGTTAGGTTAGTGGCCCAAGGTTACACTCAAGTTGAAGGAATTGACTTTGAGGAGACCTTTGCACCCGTAGCACGGCTTGAAGCCATACGGATGACACTAGCTTTTGCATCTTTTAAAAATTTTAAACTTTTCAAATGGATGTGAAAAGTACATTTTTGAATGGTTTTATAAATGAAGAATTTTATGTTGAAGAACCTCCCGGTATTGTTGATCATGTTCATCCCAATTTTGTTTTTAAACTTGATAAAGCTTTGTATGGATTGAAACAAGCTCCAAGAGCTTGGTATGAAAGACTTTCTAGTTTTCTCATTTCAAATGATTTTGTTAAAGGCAAAGTAGACACAACTCTTTTTACTAAGCATGTTGATAATGATATTTTAATTGTGCAAATTTATGTTGATGATATAATCTTTGGTTCTACTAATGAGTTTTTATGCAAGGAGTTTGAAAAGGTTATGCAATGTGAGTTTAAAATGTCTTCCATGGGTGAATTGAATTTCTTTCTTGGACTCCAAATCAAGCAATTGCAAGATGAGAATTTCATATGTCAAGCCAAGTATGCAAAGGAACTCGTAAAGAAGTTTGAACTTGAAGGCTCAAAAGTTTGCAACACTCCCATGACAATTACAACCAAGCTTGATAAGGATGACCAAGGTAAATGTATTGATATTAAGTTATATAGAAGCATGATAGAAAGTTTGTTATATTTGACGGTAAGTAGGCCGGACATTATGTTTAGTGTGTGTCTTTGTGCTAGATTCCAATCGTGTCCTAAAGAGTCCAATCTTATTGCAGTAAAACGCATTATTCGTTATATTAAGGGCACAATTGGAATGGGTCTTTGGTATCCGAAAACCGGAGATTTCTCAATGACGAGTTATTCGGATGCCGACTATGCGGGTTGTAGAGTAGATAGAAAGAGTACTAGTGGGACATGTCAATTTCTTGGTAATTGTCTTCTTTCATGGTCCTCTAGGAAACAAAATTCCGTAGCTGATTGCTAAAATAAAGAAACAACCAATGAGTTTAAGAATGTACCGTGTAGCTTGTGGCTAACGGGTCATGTCCACAAGGAGGGATGCGATGGAAGCTTTTCGATGAGTTGCTTAAAAACAAGAAATTTGTGTTCGTTTTTTAGGAAAAAGAGAATGGAAAGAAAAGAGATGAAAAAGAGAAATTTCAACTTTCAGAAAAGGATTTGGAGAAGGTGATTTGTAAAAAGCTTTAAGAGTTGTGATGTTGTTTTATAATATGAAATCAAATCTGGGCTTACTATCTTCCTACTCAATTGTTCATTCTTCTCTTAAAGTATTAAGTCCCTCAAGTTATCATTTGCAAAACTTAAAGTTACTTTTTTTTTAGAAAGCTTTAAGTAAAGCACATAAGATGCAGAAGAGTTGAGTCCTTTTTCTTCAAGAAAGAGTTGGAATCGGATATTAAAACATAAAGCGCGAAGAAGTAAGAATGAATTAAAAACGATTCACAAGAAGTTCAAGAGAGAATGGTGAATTCAACTATCCATACCCATCCTCATGTGCCTTCAAGAACACTTTCAAAAAGAAAGGCTTTTAAGGGAGGCATGCATATGAGTCATCGGGACTTTTTCTTTTAAAAATAGAAGAGAAGAAAACAAAAGAGAGTGGATAGCTAGCCCAGAAAACCTTTTAGTTATCCATGGAAAACGAAGAAAACAACGACATAATATAAAGCATACCGTACTGCAAGTGAAAGAGAAATCGGCCCGACTTTTGTATTGCTGTCATTTCAACGGTCAAGTACAAGCTCTCAGTCCTCTCTCTCACAAGTTTATGAAACTGGACTACAACTTAAAAAGCAAGATTACAACTTTCTTTCTAGCTAACAATGAACCTAGATCCTAAGAAAATAAGTGCAAAATTTAATCCTAGTCTTCGCCCTTTTCTCTTTGTTGAAACCAGTATTTATAGGCAAAAACCTAAAAGAGAAGATCCTAGGAAGATTGGGGGAATCTCTTGGTCTGATGTATTTCCCGTATCTTCTTCTGATTTTTTATTTTTGCTTCAAAAGTTGACAAAACAGCCTTTGATTGTGCTTGATTCAGGGAGGATTCTTCTCAATCTTCCTTATATGCTAAGATTTTTCCCTGATTTCTTCATTTCAAATTTATTCTGAATTAATCAGAATTGGGTGGGCTTTTGGGCTTTGTTTTTCTCTTTTCTTTCATTTAGCACTTGGGCCTACATTTAACAAAGAAAAAGAAGACCATTAATAGGATTTATTAGCTAAAAAGTATGGTAAGGTGACAATGTAAATGCAATATATGTGACTAATCAGTAGCTCTCTCAACCGCCGAGGCGGAGTATGTTGCCGCGGGGGCTTGTTGTGCACAAGTCCTTTGGATGAAACATACTTTCCTTGATTATGATTTGCATTATAACCATATAAAAGTATTTTGTGATAATACTAGTACTATACATATGACTAAGAATGCAAATCAACATAGTAAGACCAAGCACATTGAGATTAGATATCACTTTCTTAGAAATCATTTTGAGAAAGGAGATATAGATATTGATTATATTTCTACGGATTTGCAACTTGCCGATATTTTCACTGAACCACTTGATTTTGCTAGATTTTCTTTTATTTGTGGTGAACTAAATGTTTGTGTTATTGAATAATAATGTTTTCTTAACCCTTTTGATGTATGACAAAAAGGGGGAGAATGAGTTTATGTATGAAAATATGAGTTCATATGATTTTTGTTCCATATGAACTTATATATGTTTTTGATTTTTTGATGTGTTTTATGTATGGAAATATGAGTTCATATGGTTTTGGTTCCATATGAGCTTGAAATCACCTAGAGGGGGGTGAATAGGTGATGGCTATATGAAATGTGACAATAATGCGGAATTAAAAATTCTACTTAACAAATATCTCAAATTAAAAGACTAGCAATAATAAACACAATAAGTAGTGCAAGAAATAAAGGAGTTTGAGTTTAGAGAAAATTCGAGCAAACGCAAACACGAGTATATGTTTCCGAGGTTCGAGCCACGCTCTACGTCCCCACCTTCACACTTGAAGGATTTCCACTATTGTTGATCCCACTGGATCGCCAATACAAGGACACACTTGTCCGATCTCTCGTGATGCCGCAACACCACCCGGAGCACACTAGCTCGCTTGAGGCCGATGCCTCTACAACTTCGCTCAAGAAGAAAATTAATCACACTTGATCACAAATCGCTCACTTAGCACAATCCTATAACCAATATGTAGATGTAGAATTTTGGGATTGTGAAGTGCAAAACTAGAGTGAAGTAGAGGAGTTAGCTTCAAGAGGGTGTTTGGAAATTTGGCTTTAGAAATCTTTTTCTAAAATTAAGACTTGAAAAATCACTTGTCAAATGTTGCGAAAATTGTTATCTTATCATATTGAAGTGACCACCTATTTATAGGGGATGGAAGACAGGGTAAAACTGGTGGAGAAATTCGTTGGGTGGAGATCCCAACAAAAACAGTCTGAAAAATATAGCTGTTGGAGTCTGTCAGACTTTTCTGACAGCTGCCGGTCGACCCGGATGGTCGACCGCCAACGGTCATATTTCTGACCGTTGGGGGACATCGGTCGACTGCCCCGGTCGACCCAAACAAACAGAGAGCACTGTAAAGTGCCCGATCGACCCGAGCGGTCGGCCGACGTGCACACATGCACAGCGTGCACGTCGGTCGACCCGGACGGTCGACCGGCTTCTGTCAGATCTGAAAAATCAGACTCTGCAGAAACCAGAAACTTGGGTTTTGGGTTGGTCTTTTGGGTTGAGGTTTTGGACCATATAAAAATAGGAGTATGATCATAAGTCACTACTCTAACATGTTAAAACATTTTGATAAAGATCCTCTTTGATAAAAACTTGTTTTTCCAAAAATCGTTTTTCCAAAACTTAAAGTTTCTAAAACTAATTTCCAAAAATATGTTAACTCTAAAACTAAGTTGGAAATAGAAATTGAAATTCTTTTTTAAGCCATGAACCACAAATGTGTGTGAAAGTGATAATCCCATAACTCTACTTCTAACATCTAGGTTTTGACATAAAATCTAAAAGAAAAGAAAAATACAAATCTTTGGTCTTTTCTTCAATATCTTGATTCCGAAGCTTTCTATTGTGCTTGGCTTGGGAATGCAAATCTTTAGCGGCGTCCAAACTTGTGAGTCTTGATAGTGGAGCTGTCAAATCAACTTGTTTTGAACCTGAAATTCTTTTAAACAAAATTATTAAATACATAACTAAATATGGTTTGTTATCATCAAAATATTCATCGGGATATTGGGCTAATGGCCTTTGGGCCAACAGAGCTTATATATGTTTTTGATTTTTTTGATGTGTTTTTATGAATTTTTATGAATTCTTGTATTTTGCAAGTGTTTTTAGTTTCATGATTTTTACTTGCAAATTACATTGTTTTTCTTTGTTTAATATAGCATAATTTGAGGGGGAGCTTTCTCCTCTCCTATATTTTTGTTCATAGCCTATTTGTTTTGTCATCATTAAAAAGGGGGAGATTGTTGGCTCAAAAGGTTACACTCTCCATTTGTTTAGAGTTTTGATGATAACAAAACAAATAAGAGCTATTTTGTACTAATAAGTTGTTCAAAATAAGTTTCAGATTAGTACCATATTGGAGGTCATTGCTTAGCTTTTGCAAGAAATTCTAGGTTCATGGAGCAAAGAAGGCTTATGGCACATCAAGGAAGGAACTTAGAAGAAAAGGCTCTAGCAAGGCATTGCATGGCTCAAGAAGACTTCATTAGATTTATTTTTAGTTTTATAGTTTTGTTAAAGAATAGTGAATAGGTTTGAAGCTCTATATTCCAATACACACGTTTTTGCTCACATGTCTTTCCTAAAAATATTCCATATAAATATATACAAAATATTTAATACAAAGCCTTTTGATTACAAACTCAATTTTACGTTTTATATATATATATCTAATCAAAACTATTTTGTTAGATTTCAAATCTCTTTCAAAATTATGTTTCAGTTTTGACTTTTGGCCTGAGCCTGTCGACCGACCGGTCGACCGTCACTAAGTCAGGTCAGATCGGTCGACCGACCCAGTCGACTGGTCTTCTGGCAGTTTTGGTGCGTATCCGTGTGCACGTTTTTCGGCCGACCGGGCGGCCGACCGAAGTCCTTCGGTCGCCCGAGCGGCTGGCCGACTTACATGGCGTTGCTCTCTATTTCTGCCCAGTCGACCGACCGGTCGACCGGAAGCCCCCAACGATCGTTTTATTTGAACTCCGGTCGACCGACGGTCGACTGAAAGAGTCGTTTAAACAGTAACGGCTATTTTTCTGAGTTGTTTTATTTTTGTCTTTTTCTTTCTAAAAAGGGTTTAAATGATATTTACTGATCCTAATACTTCTAAATTAACCTTAAGTGAGTTTTATCTTAAAACCCTAGCCCTCTACTATAAATAGGGGTGTTTAGGGAGAGGTTCACCACTAGAAAAATTAGCAAAAGTTTCAAAAGTTTAAGGCATTCAAAAGAGCTTTGTTTCTTGGTTTTTGTGCTGAATATTTCTCTCATTTTCTGAATTGTTTTTCAAAACTCTCTGATTTCCTTTTCTTTTCGCTTACACACAAGAGCTTCAATCCTCTCATCATTCTACAAGGATCTTTGTAAGGGAAGAGACATTTTCAAAAGAGAGTTTGTGGTCTTTTGATCACCAAGAGAGAAGTTGTACTTGAGATTGTGAAATTAGGTACTCCGGTGTATTTGTAACATCTTTGTGAAGTTATAGTGGTTAGAAATCCTTCTGGGGAAGGCGGGGACGTAGAGCTGGGTGCTCGACCTCGGAAAAATTCTCGGTGTTTGCGTTTGGTTTACTTGCTCTTATTCCTTTCTTTACTTTCATTGCTCTTATTTCTTGTTTTCTACATTCATTGCTATATTCAATTGTTTCATAATCATATTGTCAATCTTATACTCATACAACAAGATTGCATTGCGCACCTCCAACTCATATCTAGAAGAATCAAGAGGAAGAAGTTCAGAGCCCTTAACGGGGTATTCGGCTTCTAGTCTTGTTTTGGGTTGATTGTTGCATCATATTTTTTATTGTGCATTGATTAGCATTATCACCTATTCATTCCCCCTCTAGGTGATTTCACATGGAACAATAATACATGTAATATGCACGGGGATCCATATGACAAGAATAGAGAAACCATATATGCATGTGTAACAGTGATATGCCGAGAATCCATGTAACGATGAGAACAATATATAACATGACGGTTTTTCATGAAGTGGTGCATTTATCTATCGGTGGGATATGACTACGAAATAATAGTGTGACGTGTATGCAACATGTACATGCGATAACAGTGTCCCGTATGACAGGATATGTAAGTCACGGTGTTCCGAGTGTATGCACACTAATGTTTAGTCTAACAAGTCTCTATGTAACAGATGGACGTGAATATCCAATGCACTGTATGTAAACTATCATGTCTGGTGTGATATGGCTATATCATCTACTCGAGTGTTACATATAGGTATCACCACAGTATTAAACATAATGATCTAGTTAAATTATTAAGTTAGTGGCTAGTTTTACTCATGAACATTATTACCTTCGGAAATCTCGTTAATTAACCAATCATCCCATATAATAAATCAGGTTTTATTATGTTTTAATTAATGAAATTAATTACAAGTTATTAATTAACAGTTACAATAATTTATCCATAATCAAGATTTAAGACTGAAAGCAATCAACTAATTTAGGATCTCTAAATAAATAAAATTTATAAAAGAAAAACACTCACAAACTAGCCATGGAAAGGTATCTCTCTTTCCCACGATCGCAACGGATCCAGAATTGTCCAAATCGGAGTCCGGATGCTCCAGATATCGCCCGAATACTAAAAGTAATAAAAGTGGGTTAAATATGTAATAAGAATATTTCAAATGCAAATACTGAAATTTAGTAGGGGTTTTTTGTAATATTACCTTTATTGGGCTTTGGATGCAGGTTTGGGCTCTTAACGGGTCGGGTTTAGATCCACAACCCATACCCATAAATTAAATTAATGGGTAATGGGTTAACGGGTTTCAAAAGGTTAATTGGGTTAGGGTTTAGGTGGATTATGGGTTCGGGTTTCCACCCGAACCCACAAACATATAACAGCAGCGGCAGCAGCAACTGCTGCTGCCGCACCCTCTGACTGCGACGGCCCCTCGCCGGCAGCGGGTCAGCTCCGCCGGCGGCGGTTTTCCCCCGCCGGCGGGAAGAGAGAGAGAGAGAAACGGAGAGATGGAGAGAGAAACAGAGACATGGAGAGAGGAAAGAAGAGAAAAGAAAAGGAAAGAGAAGAAGAAGGAGGAGAAGAAGAAGAAGAAAAGAGGAAGAAGGAGAGGGTGGCGCGGTTGCGCCCGGCCAGGGACGCGTGCCACCGGCGGCGTGCCGAGCTGGGGGTCGGCAGCGCCCGGGCGGCGCTTGGCCGGGGTGGCCTGGCTGCGGGTATGGGTCAGGCCCCCCTTTTGGATCTGCACAGAGAGAGGGAGAGAGATAGTGAGAGAGAGAGAAGAAAGAGAGAGATAGAGAGAGGGTCTTGAGAGAGTGTTAGAGAGAGGTTTTTATAAGAGAGAGAGAGAGAGGGAGAGGCGGTGGAATAGCAGTGGGTGGAGAAGAATCCAGAGAAGAGAAAGAAAAGAAAAGAAAAGAGGAAAAGAAAATGAAAATGAAAATGAGTTATTTATATTATTTTAATAGGGTCAAAAATTGACTAGCTCCGAACGGTGCCAAAAATTACGTAAAATAGAGAATATTACATGGAGGAGGAATGTGAAATCAGATTCATAAAATAAAGTCCGAGTTGTAAGTTAAAAATCCTGAAGTGTATTACCGACACCAGGCGACACCGGTTTGACCCAATTTTGATAAATTCAGAAAAATCTCCAAAAATACCAATATGTAGCTACTCTGATTCTAAGACATAAGGTAAAAGCAGATTCTCTAAATTCTACTCTGTTTGTGAATTAAAAATCAGAGAGCCGATTATCGGTATCGGTCGACACCGACTACGGAGATTTTCCAAAGTAATCCAAAAAATTCCAGAAAATCTTGAAAAATCTAAAATATTAGAAAATAATATTTGAAACTGAAATCGGCTCAATCTGACTGCCAAAAAGGTCAAATCAATATTATACGTCGTATCGCGTACTGATACTGTGATACGTACATCAGGGATCAGGGGGTTTCAATTTCCTTCATCAATTCACTTATATAGCCTCAAGTGTAGTATTTGTTTAATTAAGGGTATTTGTTCTTAAATAGTATTCTTATCTTCTTTGTAAAGAGAATAAATTTTTTCTTGTTTGTTGAACGTATTCCTCTTCGGTGAAAGAGAGACCTCTTTGGACGGAAGAGGATTGATATCCAATCCCTAGAGTGTAGAGGATTGGCAGTTGAATTTAATATGGAAGCATATTAATGGATTGAGAATCCTTGGAATGAGACCCCATGGTGATGGACCGTAAGGAGTTGCACCATAAATATTTGTGATTACAATTAATATTTAACTATTCTTTATTTATATTTTAAGAACAATTTTTGAAAGAATAATACTGCATTTTATATTTATTCGGTCTTTGTTAAAATCTATGGAAGAAGCATTTTTCCACCACATTTGAACTGTGGAAGAAGCATTCTTCCGCCAAACACTTTTAACTAATATACTGTTATACTTAGAGTATGTTATTTTAAACACTATTCACCCCTTCTAGGGTTTTACAATTGGTATCGAAGTTTGATACTCATTTTCTTAGGCTTAACATCCTTGAGATTGATTCTATAGATAGTTATGAATTACTAAAGGGGAGATTTAACAATAGGCCTCCATTGTTTAATGGAACCAGTTACGCCTATTTGAAAGCTTGCATGAGGATCCATATTCAATCCCTAGATTGGAGACAATTAGAAATGATTAAGGATTGATTAGTCTCTAATTTTGCATAATTTTTATCACATCTGCATATTTATTTTGTATAAAATTCTGTTAATAAAGCTTTGCTTGTTTGATCTTAGGTTCATGGTGTGCAATGAAAAAGAAGACCTTAAATCACCACTTAATGGGTGATTAAAGGCCTACCAAGTAGCCATTGACCTTAGAGAGGAGATTTTGTCAGCCCAAGGCATCAAATCAACAAACCAGAAGATCCAACCGACAGGGGACAGACAGGACAGCGTGCGGCAGCAGGTGCCGTGGCGCGACCCTAGAAGTGCCACGAAAAAGTGGCCTAGGCCGTGTTTCTGCGGTCAAACGGGCCAGCCGCGCCCGTACTTTGGGCCAGGGTTTGCCTCTTAGCCCCTTTTCTCCTGGTGCCTATACATACCCCCCTGGGGTTCTTCAGTTGGAGATATATAGAGAGTAGTATAGTTTTTCTTCTCCATGTGTAGTTTAGGGTAGTTTAGTTTAGGTTAGTTCTTCTTCTTCCTTTGTATTTTCCATTTCTTATAGATCTTGTAATAGGGAGAGAGTGGTATATGATTGGAAAGTAAGAGTTCTTATAATAGAAGGTGACAATCTATGAAAGGTTCTCTCTTTACCTCTTTTTTTTTTATCTCTAACTCCTTTTACATGTTTAACTAATTTTCTCTCTTGGAAACTAACTACTAACCACTGACTTTCTAACTACTTTTATGATAATCCACATGAATCTAATAGCCTCTACTTGGCCTTGCTCTTGCAAGAGCCATTGATGGCTCATGATGATGGACTCTAACTTCCTAACTCTCTAACAAGCTATTTTACTCCATGCTTACTTTTAATTCTGATGATTTAAGTGTAGCTTGCACTTGTTGTGTTGAGTTAGATGTGAAAGTTATCGCATGGGTCATGCTTTGTAAATCTCTTGAACTAAGGATTAGTGATGGCTAATGATACATGTGAGGCAACTATCACTAAGAGGTTAGCATGTTGGTAGAGTAATTAGTAGTTAGTAGCCATGAGTTTTTTTTCTTTCACTTTATTTTAGAAATATTAAACAATCACAAAAACAATTTCTTCTATGTTTCTCACTTCTTTGTTTTTCACCGTACTTCTCTTTTCATTCTTTGTCTTCTTTCTTTTGATGCTTCATACATTGAAGAACCGTTAACATACACGTGAACATATCGTGTAAGCTTCTATCACCTCTCGTCCTTGTGGATTCGACTCGTTTAGCCTCTATGCTATAACGGAAGTATCGAAGAAGCCAAAGCGCACACACTTTAACTCTTGATTTCAAAACGACATATTTTGTGCACGGTTTCCCCCGATCAAATTTTGATGCCGTTGCCAGGGATTGGAACGGTTTGATTTCACGTTTTTAGTAGCATTTCTTCTTTGTTTTTGGTGTGCAGATTAAATTTTTAGCGTTGCAGCAGTCCACATTTGCTCTTGTGTGGTTGGGTAAATTCTTGTATATTCTTTACTCTGCTGCTAATTTTTATTAATATTACCTGTGCACTGTAAGTAATTTTAAGAACTAAAATACAGAAATTTGATGCTTTAAAACGGTTTAGACATTTGCATCTAGGCACGTGTCAATTTTCATTCCAATATACTGTATTTTATTCTTGTGTTGTTGCGATATTGATAGGAGGTGTACATATGGCATTGCATATAGTATAAGACAAACACGTGAGTGATTTACTCTCCTTGTGTGTTCATCTTATCAATATTGCACACTTGCACGGATTGAACTCAAGGGCAAAACCTAATACAACATAAGGTGGGAAGGTCATTATCCTCCCTTAGCCCAAAAATCACCTCCCTACTCACACAACCCAAGCCTAAATAAAATTTGGTAGACGTTGGCCCCTAGGGACATCTCAGACTCAATTAGGAGATTGACCTAAGGGAAAAGTTGTTAGAAATTAACTCTTATCAAATCGCTATCTAAGGTTGGGAATTGAGAGGTGAAACCTCGAAGAACAGTGGTTTGACATAATTAGGCCCGTTGCTCTGGTACGGATACCTCCCACTGATCTTGCCCCTACCTGGCCGATTAACTCGTGGTCAGATTCTGGCAATGTACCCCCCGTGGACAGTTTAACCAGTTAGGAGTCGTCTAGGTTTAAGTCAACCCTAAGATAGGCTTGTTTTCTTTTCCTTTTTGTTTGTTTGTTTGTTTGTCTTCTTTTTTGTATATTGTGATATAGATTTCAACAGCAACAATTTTTTTAATTCTAATATGAATTCACATTTTACCCCGACCTCATTTGATTAGGATAACTCTGACCCAGCTATGTAAAACATGAACCAACCATTTATGCCGAGTTTGGATTATCCGAATCAATATGACCCATATCCCCAACCATATGACTATAATTTTCCCCAACCATATGACTATAATTTTCAAAATAACTTTTACTTCTCAAAGAGTTCATAGGGATTCACCTCCCCCGAGTCTAATTTTAACCATCTTTTCCATAATTTTCACAGTATTCATTCTCTGATTCTGATTCATATACCCCTTTTCCTATTCTACCAACCGAAGAAAAATCCAATTTGGAAAGAAATATGGAAGCCATTCTTGAGTCCCAACAACAAACTTTGCTCAATTCACAATCCTTCCCAAATCAAACTCCATATACTTCTTTTCTAGAATATCCAATTGATGAAGAATCTGAGCTAGAAGAGCGTTTGGAAGTCTTTTGTGAAAAATTGCAACGATTTCAAAATATATTGGACTCATCATCTCAGCCAAATTTTCAAGAGTCCTACTCATCTTTTCCAGTCCCACCAATTCAAAATGAATAACCATCAATACTGGACTTGAGTATGGTACCCTTGCGTAAGTCCGAGCAACAATCGCAAAATCTGATGGACTCACAATTTTATCACAATTTTCAAAATCAACTTCCATACTCACCTTTTCAAGAAGAATCAATTGCAAAGAATATGGAAGACATGATTCTGAATCTAAATTCTATTACCTGGCCTATCAGTAGGTTAGACTCACTTATGAGCGAATTGATCAATGAGAGCGAGGAAAGTCTTTCTTGTCAACCTTTGACTGATCCTTATATCCCTAACTCTACTGATTGGACCCATGAATCATGTCATTTTAGGAATCCAGTTTCAATTTCATTATACAAACCTAACTTGACCAACATTAACCTCTTCATAGTTGGGTAAGTTATCCATTTTCTGAAATTGAATTTGAAGATGAATGTGAACCTGAGTTTCAATTTAGCATTCGAGTCCAATCTTTGAATCAATATCGACTCATGTATTCTTACCTGAACTAAGTAACATTCTTGAGCCTGTTTTGATTCCCATAAATTCTAAACTTGAATCGATCATTTCACCCATTCACATTCCTTTCGTGGATGAAAATCAAGATTCAATTTCATTACATCCATTGGAACTTGCCCAAAATTTTGAAAACCACCTTGACATTTTGGCAAGTTATCTTTTTTTCGAAATTGAACTTGAGCTTGAAAGTGATCCTGAACCTCATGTTGGTAATTCCATTGCACTTTTTGATTCAATAATGCCTCTAGTATCTTTACCAGATTTTTCTCTATTTTGGAGTCAATATTAAATCCTGTACCAGTATACTGTGAAATTGAGTCACTAATATCTTATGATCATACTTCACTAATGGAGAAAGTATGTGAATATTAATTTTTTGGTTTGGACTCTATTTTTGAACCAATTTTGACTCCCTCTTTTGAGTCTCAACTTGATCTAAGTCAACTTCCTGAGTCGGTATCGGTTTTTATTCCTATTCCATTTGAGTCCAAATCAATCATCTCTCTAAATCACACTTTATTGTTGGAAAAGAATGTTGAAGAAAATGACTCAGTAATTACCTTTTGAAAATTAAAAATTAGATGGGGATAATTTTTTCAATAAGATCATACAGTTCTCTAACATTTTACTGGGTCGTATTAGGGAGGACACTGATGGGTTTCTGCAAGATCTACTATACCTTGATTGGGTAGCAATGCTTGGCTCAGTCAGACCACCACCGGAACCACCACCATGAGGTAATTTTCCTTCCCTCTCCATTTGTTTTATGTCTATACACATTCACGATGCATTGAGGACAATGCATGAGATAAGTGTAGGGGAGGGTTATTAACATAGGTAGTTTTACATTTTCTTTCTTTTACACTTCTTTTAGAAGATTTTTAAAATTTTCTTTTGTATAAAAAAATCTTTTCTTTTCTTTTTACAAAACTTTTTGACATAAGGGAAATAGTTTTGATTTTTTTTAAGAAAATTAAGATTATCTTAGGAATTAGGAAGACCTAAAATTATGAATTTTTAAACCAAGTTAAAATAATAGATCTTGTTTAAATTTTAGGATAAGAAAGTAACATTAAAAAGATAATTTGATCTTGAATTTTTTGCCTTAGATTTATGCACTTCACGCTTTTACAATTTTTGGGATTGAAATAAAGACTGAAAATGCCATAACAAATATATTAAAATATATATATATAATGATAATAAAAATCACTTATTGAAGTTGGGTAATTATGCCTCAGGAAGCATGATTATTCACACCTAAAAAGTTGGAAAAAAAATAAAATAATCTCCTTTAGTTTTGTGGCCTTGTTTACTCGAGTCCTTAAGTCTGAGGGATGTTTTCTTATCTGGTGTCTAAGATCATCTGGTTTGGGAGTCACCAACTAAAGGCTCACTACCCGGGTAAATAAGGAAGCCTAAGAAAACTAAGGGAAGAAAAAAAGAAAAAAAAGAAAAAGAAAAAAGAAAAAAATAAATATACACAAATCAATAACATGAAAGTTTGAGTCAATATCCCAAAAATCATCACAGTTCACGAAGTGGATATTTTTCTAAGAGTTTTATGAAAAATCAAAGAGTCAATTTAATTTTAAATTCTTACATTTAATTTATAATAAGATTTTTGCATTTCGACTTAGTTTAAGGAAGAATAATTTCTAGTTAACCTATGACCTTGAATCACTTATATTTTCACAAAAATACTTCAACACTTTTCTCTATTTCAAAATGTGTTTTTAAAATACTAATATGTGACTTCTTTCTTTATGGATTTTGTGGGTGTAATCTGCTGAAAACCCTCAGGAGACAAAACTCCTCCTCTAGGGGAAATCTAGAGGTTTAATGGCTCGTTGCACATGCTCAGTGCAATCGCGTCACCTGCGAAAGTGGTGTAATAATTTTCTTAGTTTTTTGTTTTCTCGGGACGAGAAAAAAGATAAGTGTGGGGGTGTGATTAGTCTCTAATTTTGCATAATTTTTATCACATCTGCATATTTGTTTTGTATAAAATTCTGCTAATAAAGCATTGCGTGTTTGATCCTAGGTCCGTGGTGTGCGATGAAGAAGAAGACTAAATCACCATTTAATGGGTGATTAAAGGCCTACAAAATAGCCATTGACCTTAGGGAGGAGATTTTGTCAGCCCAAAAGATCAAATCAACAAACTAGAAGATCCAACTGATAGGGGACAGACGGGACAACGCGCGGCCGCAGGCCGCGTGCCAACCCTAGAAGTGCCGCGAAAATGCGGCTTGGGCCACGTTTTCGCGGCCGTACGGGCGCGGCCACGCCCGTACTTTGGGCTAGGGTTTGCCCCCTGGCCCCACTTTTCCCTGGTGCCTATATATACCCCCTGGGTTCTTCAGTTGGAGATATACAGAGAGTAGTGTAGTTTTTCTTCTCCATGTGTAGTTTAGGGTAGTTTAGTTTAGTTTAGTTCTTCTTCTTCCTTTGTATTTTTCATTTCTTGCAGATCTTGTAATAGGAGAGAGAGTGGTATATAGTTGAAAATCAAGAGTTCGTGTAATAGAAGGTGACAATCTATGAAAGGTTCTCTCTTTACATCTCTTTATTTTCTTCTCTCTAACTCCTTGTACATGTTTAGCTAATTTTTCCTCATGGCAACTAACTACTAACCACTGACTTGCTAACTTCTTTTATGATAATCCACATAAATCTAATAGCCTCTACTTGGCCTTACTCTTGCAAGAGCCATTGATGGCTTATGATGATGGACTCTAACTTCCTAACTCTCTAACGAGCTAACATTACTTTACTCTATGCTTACTTTTAATTTAATGGTTTAAGTGTAGCTTGCACTTGTTGTATTGAGTTTAGATGTGAAAGTTTTCGCATGGGTCATGCTTTGTAAAGCTCTTGAAGTAAGGACTAGTGATGACTAATGATACATATGAGGCAACTATCACTAAGAGGTTAGCATGTTGGTAGAGTGATTAGTAGTTAGTAGCCATGAGTTTTCTTTCTTTTTCACTTTGTTTTAGAAATATCAAAAAATCACAAAAACTATTTCTTCTATGTTTCTCACTTATTTATGTTTCACCATACTTCTCTTTCATTCTTTGTCTTCTTTTCTTTTGATTCTTTCAAACATTGAAGAACCGTTAACATGCACGTGAACATACCGTGTAAACTTCTATCGCCTCCCGTCCTTGTGGATTCGACTCGTTTTAGCCTCTATGCTATAACGGAAGTATCGAAGAAGCCAAAGCACACACACTTTAACTCTTGATTTCAAAATGACATATTTTGTGCACAATTTTCCTCCGATCAAGGATAGATATACTCCTCCAACTAAAATGGATGGTGATAAAATTATTCCAAAACATTGTTCCGAATGGGATGAAAAAGATTTTAATTTGACAAATCTAAATTCTAGGGCAATTAGTTGCATTATAAATGGTTTTAATAGTGGTGGATTTCACAAAGTAATGAATCTCACTCATGCTAAAGAAATTTGGGAATATCTTGAAGTTACTTATGAAGAAACTAAAGTGATAATAATAGCAAAATCAATATGCTTACACTAGAATTTGAGTCTATTGGACTAATGCCTAATGAATCTATGGAAGGTTTTCTTAATAGGTTCAAGGAAATGACCAACAATCTTCAATCACTTAGAAGGGACATCACGTGCTTCGACATGAACAACAAAGTGCTTAGGTCTCTACTAATAGAGTACAATAGCATCATCAACCCTATAAAAATTTACAAGGACATTAACAAGATGTTGTTTCAAGAATTGATGGGTATACTATAGGATGCGGAGATCAAGATGACATTCTAAAAGAAGAGAGAGCAAGAAAATGCAATGCAAGGGAAGAAAAAGAGTATTGCATTTAAAGAATCACATGGAGAATCATCCACCGATGATAGTGATTTTGATGAAGATGATGAGGATCTTGCCTTAGTCATTAGAAAGGCTAAAAAAATGATGAGAATAAAGTTATACAAAAAGATGGGCTTTCGTAAACCAAACTTCAAGAAAGATGAATCAAGTTCTACGACTTGCTATGAGTGTAATAAGCCCGAGCATATCAAGAAAGATTGTCCCATATTGAAAAAGAAGTTCAAGAAATCCAAAAGGAAGAAAGCACTCTATGTTGGATGTGTTAGCCCAAGGGTACATTCATTCTCTATTTTGATGATTCTCCACTTATGAATATATATGAGAATTAATGAGTATATTTTAATGTTTGTTAGTTTCATTATTCTCTGTGAGTTGATTCGTCTTTAAGATACAATACGGGATCAAAGTTTGAAGATATTTTCAGCATTATGAAGATGAAAATATTGTATAGTATAAAAGTTAAATTTTTGTAAGTAATAGAATGTTAAAGTTTAGTATAGAGAGAAAAGCTCAAAGGATTCACACACACAAATTACACAAGAGATTTTTAAAAAACACCTATGTTATATGTTTCAATTTTTCAACAGCCTGAAAGGGCTGTCGATAGCTTTTCTCAAGAGCACTGTTGACGATTTAGTCAATAGTGCTGTCAACATCTTCTTGTCAGAAAGCTGTTAATAGCGTTTTACAAAGACTCAAGTTTTAGAAAATCATAGGTCGCTGTCGATAACTGAACTGAATTATTGATTCCTACTTTGATTGTCGACAGTCCTATTGAGCTGTCGACAATAGTATTCAGTTTATTTTAACTGTACACTAGCGATGTTGACAGTCCATTTAAACTGCCGACAGCACTAGATGACTGTTCACAGTTTTGACCTAAATTGCAACAAGTTTTAAATCCTTGTTTAGACCATCTAAACAGCTATTTTTCTAAACCTATAATTTAAAATGATTTCTAATGGTTTTAAAATAGTTTTCCAAGAGATAAAATCATCCTACTACTTATATACAAAAGTTTTAAGCCTCTATTTCTTACTCTCCACTAGTTTTTTCACTCATCGAATCCTTATGCTACATCTCTCTCCACTCTAAATTAAAAGATTCTTGTAGGGAGTTGTTTGCGATTTGAAGAAGGTCGCTTGTTCATTATAATCTTCTTGAGATAGTTCCTCTAGTGAAAGAGGAAATTGCTTGGAGTTGTGTCTTCGACATCTTGCGCAATCGGGTATTGTAAAGTGTAATCATGGTTACATAGTAGAATCCGTCATTATGGTGAAGGAAGGGACATAAAGTAGGGACTCGAATCTTGAGAACAACTCTTTCTGTTTGTGATTGACTTGAGTTTGCTTTCTCTATACTCTTTACTTTATTGCAATATCTTACTTATTATTCTTGTATCATTGTCTATCTATTCTCCTCATATCAAGAAGGCAATTACACGAGTCAACTCTTATTTAAGAGGAATCACAAGGAGAAATTCAGAGCCCTTCACGGGGTATCCAGCTTTAATTCTTGGTAGTGAGTTTTAGGTTGGGTTATGTATTGTTGTTCTTTGTAAATATATTGTTCTTAAGTTTTTTTAATTTCTGCATATCACCTATTCACCTTGTTCTAGGTGATTTTAATTGATATCAGAGCAAGGACTCTTGTTTATAGGTTTCACCACCTAAGAGTGATCCTATCTTGGCTTATTACACTATTTGTTTCACACACATGGCAGACAACGTCAAGATCCCACCAAGGCTTAAAGGACTTTCCTATTTGGAATGTTAAGATGACTGTCTTCCTATATACGTTAGGAAGTCATGTACAAGGTTATTACCAAGCCTTTTGTGGCTCCTAATGGTAAGAGGACACATGTCCGATATCACCGTTAAGGAGCTTGAGGCCAATGCCAAAACCCATTATGCCCTTTTGCAAGCACTCAATGAAGCTGATATTTCTAGAGTGATAAATTGCAAATCAAATTATGGGATATAGAACAATCTTGTTGTTACCCATAAAGGAACCTCTCAAGTAAAGAGAGCAAAAATTGATTTATTGTGTTCTTAATATGAGAACTTCAATATGAATGATAATGAGACCATAAATGACATGATTATAAGATTTACTAAGTTTACTGATGATCTTTCTCCTCTAGGCGATTCCATCAACAATGGCCATAAGATGAGAAAAGTTATTCGAGCACATCCTCAATCTTGAAAAGTTAAATTCACCATCTTAAAGGAGCTGAATAACAAGGAGGAAATGGATTTCATGAGACTCATTGGCAACTTGAAGACCAATGAGATAGAGAAAAAAGTTAGAGAAAATAAAATGCTACAAAAGAAGAAGAATATTGCTTTGAAGTCTACACCAATTCTCTCAGACAACAATGAAGATATTGACAATGAAGAAGATGATGATGATGAAGAGCTCTCCCTTTTAGTCAAGAATGTGAGATGAATATTTCACAAGTGAAGAACTTTAGAAAGAAAGAAAACAAGGGAATGAAGAGAGAAAAGAAAATGAAATTGAACCATACTATAACTGTAAGAAGCCCGGTCACCTCAATGCAGATTGTCCCAAAATGAAGAACAAAGTTTTCTCCTCCATGAAGCCCTACAAGAAGAAAGCAATGAAGGATACTTGGGATGACTCGGAAAGCGACTCTGAAAAAGATACAGACTCGACTAATGTGTGCTTCTTGCAAGGAGAGACTTCTTTAAAGGTAACTTTGAAACCCACTTTTGATGATTCTGAATTGACTCTTGATGAACTTGGTTTGGTTCTTCAAGAACTTGATGAAAAATATATTTTTCTCAAATTTCAACGTTCCAAATTGAAAAGAGAATGATTTTTAAAAGAAAATTGAATGTGGTTCTAAAGAAAAATGAAGAACTATCTATTTCTTTTGAGAAAAATAAAAAGAATTTCAATGCTTACAAAATTGCATACAAGGGCAAAAGCCCCTATGATTTCTGTTGAAAATAATGTGTTTGAAGTTTTAAACAAAAGAATGGATGGATTTGGATCTTAAAGGTTGTGCTTTTAATAAAAATAAAATTAAATCCTTGTTTTCAAATAGGCAACCATTACATACACATCATAAAAAGCATGTTCACCAAACACATTATGCAAAGTATGGTTACCAAGCACAATACACAAAGCATGCACATCAAGCACAATATTCACATCATCATGCTTACATGTATGTTAAAGTTTTTACTTATATTCATTGTGCTAGAAATGGCCATCTAGCTAAAATTTGCTATAACAAGTTAAATATGAAAAATAGAAATAATTGGGTTCGAGATATTAATCCTAAAAGACCTAAAAAAATTTGGGTACCAAAATCAATTTCTTCTTCTTACATTGATATAGGTGCATACGAAACCTCCAAGACATCGAAAACGGTGATACCTTGATAGTGGTTGCTCTAGGAACATGACATGGGACATCAATAATTTTGCTACACTATCAAGACAAAGAAAGTTGGTACCATCACCTTCAGAGATGATTCCAAAAGACACATCATCGGTTATGATGTTAAAACAAATTTCTTAGGTGTAGATGTGGATAAAGCCACACTTTAGGAAGCTCCCATTCAAGAAGAATCCAAGGACGGAGAACCAAGCAAAAATGTTAAAAAAGGATGTCTAAAAAAAGAAATTCAACATTCTCAACCTCTTCCAAGAGATTGAAAGTACGTCTCAAGTCATCCAAAGATCTCATCATTGGTGAAAGTATCAAAGGGAGTATCTACTAGATCTACAGTTTATAATTTTTTGGTTATATTGAATTTATTTTACACATAGAACCTAGAAATATTCATGAGGCAGAGGCAGACTCTTATTGGTTATTTGCTAAGCTCAAACAATCGAGCGTAACCAAGTATGAAGTCGTGTTCTTATATCTCAAGATAGACCAACTATTGGTACTAAGTGAGTGTTCAGAAAAAAGCAAAATGAGTCGGGTAATATTATTAGAAATAAGGCTAGGCTAGTAGCCCAATGTTACAATCAAATCGAGAGAATCGATTTTAAGGAAACTTTTGCACCAGTTGCACGACTCGAAGTCATAGAATGACTTGTGCATATGCATCATATAAATATTTCACACTATATCAGATTGATGTAAAGAGTGCTTTCTAACTGGATTCATAAAAGAGTAAGTATATGTTGAATAACCCCCAGATTTGTTGATCATATACACACTACAACAAAACTGGACTTCTACGACGGTTTGAAACCGCCATAAAATAGCAGTGATAGTGGTTCAAAAATTATTGTCTATGCCGATGCCGTGAAAAGTCGAGACTTTCCACGATGGTTTTAAATCACTATTGAAACTTAATTATTTTTTAAAAAAGAATGTTTGGACTTTTCATGGCTGTTATAAACCACCATTGAAACTTAATTATTTTTTTAAAAAAATGTCTAGATAAAGAGCTAGCACAATTACATAAACCCAAAATCTAAAAGAATTTCCTCCTCAAAAAGGACAAATACCTGAGAAATAAAAACATTAATCACCATAAATTTTGTACAAAATTACAAATCACGATTCACACTTTTCTTCATCATCATCATTGTCATATAAAAATTCTTCAAATAGCAAAAGTTTCATCAACGTCATTGTCATACAAAAATTCTTCAAATAGCAAAATTCTACCAAACTCTAATATGATCCATAAACCCCAAATTAATCAATCCCAAAACTTATCAATCATCAAATGGAACAAAATTCAGTCAAACTCTAATCTAATCTATTGTCTGGTTAACACCAAATCCGTTTAGATTATAATCAAACCAAGAAAAATCAATCAAACCTCAAAATCTACAGTGTCATTATCCACACATGCTTCAGTTAGATCTTGAGAATGACTTCATGATCTCCTTCTGGATCAAGAACTGGATCGAAGATGCTGTGAGTGAGTAGATGTCGCCATCTCTATCGAGTTTTAGATTGAAGAACTAGATCAAGTTCTAGATGGAGACATTGTAGTCTGGATCGAATTCTGGATGGAGATGCTACCATCTCGATCTTGTTCTAGATGGAGATGCCACCGTCACGATTGAGTTCTTTAAAAATCTCTTGTGTAATTTTTATGGATTTTAGGGCAGTTTTAAATAGAACCACCCTTATAAGGGGATATTAGGGCGGTTCTTTTTACGCCCTAATAAGAGGGCATGTAACATAGTGGGCCATAACATAGGGAGCGAGATTTTTAGGATATTAGGGTGGTTCTGTTTAGAACCACCCTAATAAGTGCGCCACAACATATTAGTGCAGTTCTAAAAAGAAACGCCCTAGTATGTTTGCGACGTGCCTAAATTATTCTACCACGTGTTACAGCGGGTCTTTATAAAACCACCGTGACACAGAATATTAGGGCGTTTATTTTTAGAGCTGCCATATAATGTATCAGGCCAAATTTTCAACTTTCAAAAAAATTTCAAAATTGCCATCACTTTTTATTACAGTGCGGTTACAAATCTAACCGCCATGAAACATGTGTCGTCTATTCCTAACACAGTACTAAGGACATCCCGACTATATATTCAAGTTGGATAAATTCTTTTATGCTTTAAAAAAGCTCCAAGAGGTTGGTATGATAGGCTTAGTAATTTTATTATTAACAAGGGTTTTACTAAAGGTAAGGTAGACACCACACTTTTTACTAAACATGTTGATAAAGATATTTTAATTATACAATATATGAAAATGATATTATATTTGGTTCAATTAACAATTGTTTATGTAAAGATTTCAAAAGTTACATGAAAGATGAGTTTGAGACGAGCATGATGGGCAAACTCAACTACTTTCTTGGACACCAAATCAAGCAAAGGAAAGATGTGATCTTGACCAAGCCAAGTGCACAAAGGAGTTGATCAAGAAGTTCAGTCTAGAAAATGCTAGACCATACAAAACAGCCATGGCCACCACTATGAAGCTTGACAAGGACAATCAAGGTAAGTATGTTGATATCAAATTTATAGAGGCATGATAGGTAGCTTATTATATTTAACAACAAGTAGGCCAGATATCATATTTAGTGTTTACTTTTTTACTCATTTTCAATCATGTCCTAAAGAATCACATTTAATTATGGTAAAACGCATTATAAGATATCTTAAGGGCACTATCAACATGGGTTTGTGGTATGCAAAAATTGATCAATTTACGATGATGAGTTATTTAGATGCTGACTATGCAGATTGTAAAGTGGATAGAAAAAGTACAAGTAGAACATGTCAATTTTTGGGCAATTGTCTTGTTTCATGGTCCTCTAAGAAATAAAATTCAATAGCACTTTCAATCGCCGAGGCGGGAGTATGTTTCACCGAGTGCTTTTGTGCACAAGTATTTTGCATGAAACATACTCTTCTCAACTATGATTTACATTTTGATTATATCAAAATATTTTGTGATAACACTAGCACTATACAAATGACAAAAAATACAAATTAGTATAGTAAAACTAAATATATTGAGATTAGGTATTATCTTCTAAGAGGTCACTTTGAAAAAGAAGATATTGATATAAATTTTGTACCTACTCACATGCAATTAGCAGACATTTTTACTAAATATTAGATTTTAACCAATTTACTTATATTTGTAGTGAATTGAATTTATGCATTATGGAAAATTAGTTTACATGCATATCTGTAATGAAACTTTTCTCTATTTATTTTGAATTCATATGATTTTTCACTGATTCATTATTTAATTATCTATTTATGGCTATTACTGTTGACGGTTTTATACATCTGTCGATAGATGACTGTCGATTGTCAGAATGACCTATCAACAGCCTTTATGATTTTTGTAACTGCAGCAATAGATTTCATTTATTTCTCGCCATCTGTCTAATAGATCTGTCGGCAGAGGACTGTCGACAGTTCTATTGATCTGTCGACAGTCAGGACAGTTACAGCAGCAGCGGCCTATTTAATTCCTCCACCCACTTCATTTCTCTTCCCATTTCTCTCTCTTGTCGACTCCTACAACCAAAACCCTATCTTTTCATTTCTTCTTCATTTCATGAGCTGCTTCATCAGTCTTCTTGCATCTATTACAGTTGTCTCTCAAGATTCAGAATCTTCAAATCTCCATCTCCATCTACTTGTTGGTAAGCTTCTCTTCTTTTCTATCTTTCAAACCCTTTTATATTCCTCTCAAAATTCTCAGCCCTACAGATCCAGGACTGATGCATGATCTTCTAGGACATCTAAACTATTTTTTAGGACTAGATCTAAGAGGTCATGAGGTAATAGATGTAAAATCTCTCCCTTATTTCAGAAATTTATGAACCACAATGCTCTTGAGAAATTCAATAATGTGTTCTCTAAGAAATTGTTC
Organism: Agave tequilana; assembly: GCA_038442645.1. NCBI lineage: Eukaryota > Viridiplantae > Streptophyta > Magnoliopsida > Asparagales > Asparagaceae > Agave > Agave tequilana. The sequence continues at coordinate 53,825 of JAVJIF010007123.1, read as the reverse complement.
TTACTGGTAAACTCATTAATCTTCCTAGTTTTGTTGATTATTATAATAAGTCTCTTTTTTATGGAATGTATTTTTGAGATCAATGAAAAGTCTTATCTCAATTTGGTTCAAACTTTTTATGCTAATCTTTCAGTGGATCAACATAACGTAATTCATAGTCATGTTGGTAGCATTGATGTTTCATTATCAGTTAATGACCTTGCACACATTCTTGCCCTTCTTAGTAAAAGTTTTGATATATTTTCTTAACATTTGAACTCCTTTCAACTCTACCTTGAAAGAGAATCCCGTGAGACTGCCTCGTTGCTTCTACACAACGATGACAACCCATATCTCACCTTTAATGGCAAAGTCTCTTCACTTCTATCCCTTGTCAGATTTTAGCCAAAATTATCATGCTCAATATTCTTTCCAAATCGGGGGAATTCGGTAAAGCAAGAGGGTATACTACTCTCTTAATTTACTGTATTATGAGAAACCCCCAGTTAATCTCCCTAAACTCATTTTTGATAATATGACTGCAGATAATTTTGAATATAGGAGCTTACCTTATGATATGGTCCTAACTATTCTCTTTGATTTTTGGGGAGTTGACTTATCCGAGAAACCATTCATTGCTCCTTCTAGACTTTTCGATTGGAGTTTCATAAATCGTATGTTGAGTCATCTTTCTAAACTTTCTCAAGATGCCCCTCCTAAAGAGGAAGAAGACATTCCTAAAACTGGACCCCATCACACTTCTCCACATGTTCCACCTACTGATCCTTAGTTCACTCTTCTTGCCTCCATGAATCAGCTCACTTTATCTCACAGCCAACTCCGTGATGACTTTTATTCCATGGCCTCCCACTTTGCAGCATCAGAGAGTTATTGAGCTGCATCTTACACATATCCAATGCCATTTAGGTTATTAGATTTCACCTACGTCTTAGTATATTCATCCTCTTCCTCCCACTGATCCTCCATTCCCTTCTTATGATCCATGGACTGCTGTAATATCTCCTAACTAATAATACTGTATTTCTATTTTTATTAATGATATTTAGATTTACTTATTAATTAATTTATTTTATACATGTGTATAGATACATGTACATACATATTAAGTGTATATGTTTCGATTTACATTTATACTAGTATATGTATGTATTATATTTTATACATTAGTATTAACATTACTATTATTATTTGTTATTGTTTGTATTATTCCTATTTAATCTCCTTTTTCAACCTATAATCCTATTATGCAATAAACCATAAACCATTTAACTCATACCCAAAATAAAATGATATAATAAATAAATAAAATTTAAAATATATATATATATAGTAAAAATAATAAAATATAATTATGTGTTTAAATTATTAATTCCAAATTTCAAACTCATGTTCCCTTGTACCAAATCCTAATACCTAAACCATGATGCACATTGGCGTGTGATTAGATTGGAAATCTAAATTATTTAAACAATTCTAAAGTCAAATTTAAATTCCAAATTTCAACTGAAAGATCTCATGAGATTTTAGGCATCTTATCTTAACAACTTGATTTCTTATCTTAACAATCTGATTGCTAAAAATCCTAACAAAGGATCCTATCCTATTATATTAACGTAACTTCTTCTCTTGCTTAAAAAAAAGAAAAAAGAGAAAAGAGAAAGAACGACAGTCAGAAAGAACTCCCAACCCACCATTTCTCATCCTCTTCACCCTTCTTGGAGTGGATCGTGACGGGGAATGGGTCCGAGGCGTGGAGGTTGAGAAGGAAGCGTGGAGATTGATATGCAGGCTAAATTCCAGTAAGTAAAAATCAAACTTTTATGAATTAAAATTTGATTTAATGTTTCATGATTAGATTTATATTCCCATAAATTTTTCATCTAGAATTCTTGTCTAAGATCTAATTAAAAATTAAATTGTTGAGCTAGAATTTAAATAATTTATAATGTTTAACTCTTTCTATGGATCGTTTTCTTTCATTAAAAATATCACGTTTGTTTATATAAAATATATAAAAGTAAAAATTATAACGCCATTTGGAATATTAAAAAGAAAAAAAGAATTGGTTTGGATCTAATAAATTGCATATTAAAAAATTTTATTCCAAAAAGAAAATTTTTTAGAACTTAATTCCAATGTTCTAAATTAGACACATAGGCTAATCTATCAATACATTATTAATGTAAAATAAGAAAAAATAAGAAATTTTAACGTTTTAAAAAAATAGTAATAATAAAAAAACTCATTTTTTTCCCGTAATTAATATGATACATAAGTTATTCAATATCATGTATATACAAGGGTCTTCCATGAAATTTTTTGTGTATACATCAAAACTCAATTCAAAAATTCAACAAAAAAAATGCATGTGGTAATACATATCTAAATTTATACACCCTTTTAAATTTTCTACAATTTAGAAAATTGAAATTGTTAAAAAAATAGAAAAAAACAGAGTGGCACTGCTCTCGGCTTGGCCGAGAGCAGGCTCTGCACAGCAAGGTTGTGCTCTACTGTGCATGGCCTGGCCCGGCTGGCCGAGCCTGACCTAGCCCGGGCTTGGCAGGCCTGGGCTCGGTTGGGCTGCAAGGGGCAGGCCCCCAGCACTGGTTTAAAAAAAAATTTAAATTTGGCAGAGGCGCACAGCCTGTTTCCAGCCTAGTTCTATATGGGATGTATCCTCTGGATGCTTACCCGTACAACAGAACCCGACCGAACTGAAAAATCCAGATTTGTTAACCTATAGAAAAATAATTAAAATAATTAGTTTAAAATATCAGAAAAATAGAAAAAATATATAACAATCTACACTACTTCTACTTTTCATGATAAAATTTTCAGAAGAATAGCAACATAAATTAAATCAAATTACCCCCTTTAAAGTCAGTTTTGTTAAATGGTAAATTCGAACCCGTTAAGAAATTTAATGTTAAAAAGTTTTTAATAACCCAACAAAAGAGAATTTAAAATTTGATAAATTAAACTTATTAATTTCATGTAATTTAAAAGATCATATCCCCAATCTTGAGCTAATTAATCAAGGAAAAAATAAATAAATAAAAGATCCTAACAATTTCTATTGAAATAATTTATGTAGATTTACCAGGATCCTAGGATTTCAATGCTTTGGATTGTGATCTAGCTCAGGTGAATGTTTGCTTTTGTCTAAATTTCTTATTTACCGTTGTTTACATGTATTTGTGTTTTACTTTTATCATTTCATGTGACTATCTGATGTATCTTACCAATGTGATTACCTGTATCGTTTCATGAGACGTCAGTGTACATTCACTATATTTATTTTACTGATCTGAGTATTTATTAGCGTCATTTCATGTGTAGTTATTTACCAATATTGATTCAGGACTAGTTGAGGTATACCTTATACTGTGACACCTGACTGGATAATATTACACCTGACACCTATATTACATTGCATATTGATGATTATCACTTTTACAGGGACCTTGGCATGATTATTATACTGCTACCAGATATCTGGTACTCCTGTACTCTTGAACTAATGTACCCCTAAACTCTTGTACCCCTGAACTCCTGTATCCTCTTAACTCATGTCCCTGCACTATTACCCTATTAATAGCACAGCCATACCGGCGTCCGACAGAGCATGCCTAGTGACGGGATGACGAGGATGTATCCCATGATTATGCTAGGGTCTGGCGGATCCTGAATGGAACTATGTGTCACACGGAGCAAAGTGTCATGCCACATACGTGGTGGGGGCCACCGCTTGAATCTGTGGGGGCCACCTTTAGAATCCATTCCCTACACACAATAAAGTGCCACACAGAGAGCAAAGTGTTGTTGGTCCCGAAATGATACCAATTGTAGGATCTAAAATATGTCAATACAAATACTAAAACAAAGGATGATTAGCGTTAAAATATAAACTTGCATAAAAGAAAATAAATCTCAGAAAAGAAAGCAAATACAAACACAAGAGATTTATCCTGGTTCGGTCCTCTTGACCTACATCCAGTCTCCAAGCCACCCGCTTGAAATTTTCCTTTAACCTTTGACTTTGTACACCCAAAATCAACACCTCGTATACCACTTGACAAATCCCCTTTGCCAAATGTATACAACTCTTCTTACAAATTAAGAAGACGATAACACCTTGTACAATCTTTCTCTTTGAGTGAATACAATCAATCCTATAAGCCTTGAATCTGTATATGATCGTGAACAAGGACTCTTATAGGTGGACTCTCAGAAATCTTCACTAAAGGATTAGAATTTGAGTGAAGAATTGAAAGTAGAAACAGTTTTCTGTAAAACAGATTTTTGAACAGAGTTTTTAGGCAGAAAACTATTGATTTGAATTGGTGTATTTAGCCTAGGACAACATCCCTATTTATAGTTGAAATCTATAGTCAGTTAGGATAGTTATCAGGATAAATTTGAATATTGAAACGTTGGATAAAACACCAAAAATCAGAAATTGTCTAACAGTCAGAAACTGCCATTAGCCATTGGGGTGGGGGTTAGTCGACTAGGGTATTGATTTTTGCCTGGACTAGTCGACTTATAAAGGAGGCAAGTCGACTGTAAAAGGTCTGATACAAAAGATATGTTTCTGGAAACAGAAATTAGTCGACCAGCAGATAATATTAGTCGACTATACTAAGTATTAGTAGACTAATAAAATTGATAAGTCGACTAACAATGTTAACTGTCAAGAAACAGAGAGTTGCTAATTTTTTTGGACAGAAGTTAGTCGACCACAGAAAATCTCAAGTCGACTATAGGACGTATAAGTCGACTAATAAAGTGTATAAATCGACTAATAAGGCTTATGATGTGTGTGTGTGTGTATGCTCAAAACTTTTAGCATTCTAATAAATAATATAATACACATCTATAGCCATCATCCTTGGAAAGTCTTGAGCATGTAGACCTCTTGTATAAGCCTGTGAGATCGAGCTCCAATGAAATGATTTCACAAATGTATCATCAAAATCAAGTTCTAATATTCTTCCCTTTTTGATGATAATACTTTGTGTGCATGAAAACTCTCCCTGCAGAGAATATGTTATATGTTCTCCCCCTTCGTAGTACAAGTTATAACAAATATAGAAAAACATGTGTTCTCCTCCTGCAAAAAATATATCATAATATATATATACAAATAATAAATGTTTGAAATATTTTTCTTATTAAACTTTCTATTTGGTACCTGAAAGATAAACATTAAAATGGTACCAACCATTTATAAGATCAAAGCATTAACCTTTAGGAATCCAAACCCAATTTGAATTTGGTTTCATCTGTTAGTATGCATATAATTGCATGAATTACATATAGAATGTATGTATGATGCAATATAAGTATTTTTATCAACTATGCTTAAGTTTTTAGGAATCCATATGAACTTATTTTTAATTCTTTTTGAAATAATATCAATATTTCTTTTCACAAAAGAGTTTTATGGATTATGATTCTTTTTAAAAACATGTATAGATTTTTCACTTTGATTTAAGAATTCAAGACCATAATGATTATGTGACATCTTTTGATATGATAACAAATCATTTAACTTTTCTTTTCCTTGATTAAATTTAGTCACATTCTTCAAAATCTTTTCATACTTCATTTTGAAACTTGATATGTCTTTATTTAAAATAGTAATTCTTTCATTTAAAGACAAATTTTCCTTTTCAAGAATAACATTTTCTTTTATAAAATTCTCACTATCCTTTTTTAATGATGATATCACTTTTTCAAAATCATCTTTTTGAGAATTTATAGAAAAAATTTGAGAAACATAACATGAATTTTTTATGAAAAATTTTTCATTTTCCTTTGACAAAACTTTATTCTTCATCTTTCATTCTTAAGATCACTGTATAATTCATGAAATACATCTAATAGTTCAGTATATTGTACCTCATCTTCTTCTTGAGTCATGAAACAAATGTTGGCATGTTCAGTGGCTTCCTCTTCGTCAGAGAAAGAGGAATCACTATTTTCCCATGATACTTGATAGTCTTTCTTCTTTTTTGCTCTTGAATTTACCTTTGTTTTTGAGCAATGGACAATCCTTCTTCATATGACCTGTTTTATTACAGTTAAAACATTTAAACTTACCTTACTTTAAGAACTTCCTGAATTTTCTTGAGAGCATTGCCATCTCCTCTTCATCGTCATCTGAATTGTACGTATCTGAGGATGCATGGAAGGTAAGTTCTTTCTTCTTTAAGAAAGGTTATTGTTCATCCTTCTTTCTGTCTCCAGTTATACTTCATATGCCATTAAATTACTAATGAGGTTTTCTAATGACATAATGGAGAGATCATTTGCTTCTTCGATTGCAGTTGTCTTCTTTTCCTAATATGATGTGAGTGCACCAAGGATCTTGTGAACTTTTTCGACTTGGGTGTATTCCTTTCCAAGGGATGCTAAGGAATTTGTTATGTTGGTGAACCTTGTAACCATTTCTGAGATAGTTTTATTCTCCTTCATTTTAGATAGTTCAAACTTGTGGACAAGAATAGAAATTTTAGATTCTTTAACCTTATTTGTGCCCTCATGTGTTGTGTTACGTGTAGAGTATGCCATATTTGATTTGCAAATATGGTTGTTGACACACGATTGAATTCTTCTTTAGTTAAGGCACAGAATAATGTATTCATCGCTTTGGCATCAAGGATCGCATTCTTCTTTTGATCATCACTCCAAACGCTGTAATTGGTAGTCGGTTTGGTGTACGTTGCTTCTACTATGTTCCAAAGTTCGTAGTTGAGCGATTGTAAGTAGATCTTCATTCTACACTTCCAGTAGTTGTACTTTGATCCATCAAATAGTGGTGGACGTTGAGTAGAATGTCCTTCTCTGAATTATGATGAAGGAAACTCCGTTGCCATCCTTGTAGGTTGTTGACTGGGTATGCAGGGCTCTGATAGAGTATGTCGGGCCAGGCTCTGATACCAATTGTAGGTCCCGAAATGATACCAATTGTAGGATCTAAAATATGTCAACACAAATACTAAAACAAAGGATGATTAGCGTTAAAATATAAACTTGCATAAAAGGAAATAAATCTCAGAAAAGAAAGCAAACGCAAACACAAGAGATTTATCCTGGTTCGGTCCTCTTGACCTACATCCAGTTACCCGCTTGAGATTTTCTTTTAATCTTTAACTTTGTACACCCAAAATCAACACCTTGTATACCACTTGACAAATCCCCTTTGCCAAATGTATACAACTCTTCTTACAAAACAAGAAGACGACAACACCTTGTACAACTTCTCTTCAACCCTAAGACGCTCTTGTACAATCTTTCTCTTTGAGTGAATATAATCAATCTTATAAGTCTTGAATCTGCACTTTATCATATTGTTATATGTACATATTGTTTATATGCACGAGCACTTCTCCTTTTCACACACACTCATTAGGTCGCTTCTGACGACCCTGGATTCGCACGTCCAGGATTTTGGACATCTTTCTTATATTGTTTAGGTGTTCGTTGAGACCGTAAGCTTTGGAAGGAGCTGAAATTTCTCTTTTTGATTTTGGTATTCTTATCTTTCTTACCTTCTTGTTATTTTTTGGTTCTCGGTATATCAGATTTAGTTGTTATTTCAGTTCTTTATTTATAAGAAATCATGCGTGGATGCTTATATGTAATATTGTAGTGATCGTTGATTCATTATGGTTTAAATTTATAGCTTGTTCTGGGTTACTTTAGGCTTAGCGTGTATACGTGGGGTATTCTCTTCGCGTATATACGTCGCCGACTCTCATCGCGACTCAGTTTTCACGTATTTTGGGAAACAGGGCGTGACAGGGTTTTTTTGGTATCAGAGCCAGGTTCGACATAAAACGTATTTGATTCTTACCAATAACTTAATCAAGCTATAATTACACTGTAATATACATATAGGATTCACACAATGATATTGAGTCCCTTGGAATTGACTGTCCTCTCTTTGAAAATCCATCTCTTTAACCTTTCGATCTCTCTGATCGCACCTCTTCTTTCAGAGTGATCTGAATTCCATCTTGATTTCTATTCTTCTTTCGATTTTATTTTTTCTGATCTTATCTTCTAAAACCGGTTACCCCATTCTGAAGCTGGTAGCAGAGATCAGAGCGCGCAGTGGAATCATGGTGTCCCAGTGAGGCGACATGGAAGCTTCTTTGTTTTCTCCCTGTATTTTGATTCTTTTATCATTCCCTACTTCACTGAAATTTTGAGGACAAAATTTTTATAAGTTGGGTAGAATGTAATATCTCCTAACTAATAATACTGTATTTCTATTTTTATTAATGATATTTAGATTTACCTACTGATTAATTTATTTTATACATGTGTATAGATGCATGTACATACATATTAAGTGTATATGTTTTGATTTACATTTATACTAGTATATGTATGTATTATATTTTATACATTACTATTAACATTACTATTATTCTTATGTTATTGTTTGTATTATTCCTATTTAATCTTCTTTCTCAACCTATAATCCCATTATCCAATAAACCATAAACCATTTAACTCATACCCAAAATAAAATGATAAAATAAATAAATAAAATTTAAACAAAAAATATATATAGTAAAAATAATAAAATATAATTATGTGTTTAAATTATTAATTCCAAATTTTGAACTCATGTTCCCTTGTACCAAATCCTAATACCTAAATCATGATGCCACATTGGCGTGTGGTTAGATTGAAAATCTAAATTATTTAAACAATTCTAAAGTCAAATTTAAATTTCAAATTTCAACTGAAAGATCTCATGAGATTTTAGGGATCTTATCTTAACAAGTTGACTTCTTATCTTAAGAATCTGATTGCTAAAAATCCTAACAAAGGATCCTATCCTATTATATTAACGTAACTTCTTCTCCTGCTTAAAAAAATAGAGAAAAGAGAAAGAAGGACAGTCAGAAAGAACTCCCAACCCACCAGTTCTCATCCTCTTCACCCTCCTTGGAGTTGATCGTGACGGGGAACGGGTCCGAGGCGTGGAGGTTGAGAAGGAGGCATGGAGGTTGAGAAGGAGGCTAAATCCCAGTAAGTAAAAACCAAACTTTTATGAACTAAAATTTGATTTAAATGTTTCATGATTAGATTTATATTCCCATAAATTTTTCCTGTAGAATTCTTGTCCAAGATCTAATTAAAAATTAAATTGTTGAATTAGAATTTAAATAATTTATAATGTTTAACTCTTTTCATGGATCGTTTTCTTTCATTAAAAATATCACCTTTGTTCATATAAAATATATAAAAGTAATAAATTATTACCCCAATTGGAATATTAAAAAGAAAAAAAAGAATTGGTTTGGATCAAATAAATTGCATATTAAAAAATTTATTCCAAAAAGATAATTTTTTAGAACTTAATTCCAAATATCTAAACTAGACACATAGGCTAATCTATCAATACATTATTAATGTAAAATAAAAAAAAAAGAAGAAATTTCAACGTTTTAAAAAATAATAAAATAAAAAACTCATTTTTTCCGTAATTAATGTGATACATAAGTTATTCAATATCATGTATATACAAGGGTCTTCCATTAAATTTTTTGTGTATACATCAAACTCAATTCAAAAATTCAACAAAAAAATGCATGTGGTAATACATATCTAAGTTTATACACCCTTTTTAAAATTTCTGCAATTTAGAAAATTGAAATTGTTAAAAAAAATAGAAAAAAACAGAGGGCACTGCTCTCGGCTTGGCCGAGAGCAGGCTCTACACAGCAAGGTTGTACCCTGATATGCATGGCCTGGCCCAGCTAGCCGGGCCTAACCTAGCCCGGGCTTGGCAGGCCTGGGCTCGGTTGGGCTGCAGGGTGCAGGCCCCCAGCACTGGTTTAAAAAAATTTTAATTTGGTAGAAGCCCACAAACTGTTTCCAGCCCAGTTCTATATGGGATGTATCCTCTGGATCCATACCCGCACAACAGAACCCGACCGAACTGAAAAATCCAGATTTGTTAACCTGTAGAAAAATAATTAAAATAATTAGTTAAAAATGTTAGAAGAATAGAGAAGAATATAAATAACAATCTACACTACTACTTTTCATAATAAAATTTTCGGAAGAATATCAACATAAATTAAATCAAATAACCCCCTTTAAAGTCAGTTTTGTTAAATGGTAAATTCGAACCCATTAAGAAATTTAATATTAAAATGTTTTTAAAAACCCAACAAAAGAGAATTTAAAATTTGATAAATTAAACTTATTAATTTCATGCAATTTAAAAGATCATATCCCCAATCTTGAGCTAATTAATCAAGAAAAAATAAATAAGTAAAAGATTCTAACAATTTCTATTGAAATAATATATGTAGATTTACCGGGATCTTAGGATTTCAGTGCTTTAGATTGTGATCTAGCTCAGGTGAGTGTTTGCTTTTGTCTAGATTTCTTATTCACCGTTGTTTCCTTCTATTTATGTTTTACTTTTATCATTTCATGTGACTATCTGATGTATCTTATCAATGTGATTACCTATATCATTTCATGAGACGTCACTATACATTCACCATATTTATTTTGCTGATCTGAGTATTTATTAGCATCATTTCATGCGTAGTTATTTACCAATATTGATTCAGCACTATTTGAGGTATACCTTATACTTGATACCTGATTGGATAATATTACACCTGATACTTGTATTACATTACATATTCATGATTATCACTTTTACGGGGACATTGGCATGATTATTATACTACTACCAGACATCTGGTACTCCTGTACTCCTGAACTCCTGCACCCCTAAACTCCTGTATCCCCTGTACTCATATTCCCTGCACTGTTACATTGTTAATAGCACAGTCATACCGGCGTCCGGCAGAGCACGCCTGGTGTCGGGATGACGAAGATGTATGCCACAATTGTCCTAGCGTCCGGCGGATCCTGAATGAAACTAAGTGCCACACGGAGCAAAGTGCCACGCCACACACGTGGTTGGGGCTACCTCTTGAATCTGTGGGGCCACCTCTTGAATCTGCAGGGCTACCTCTTGAATCAACCCTCAGAACGAAGTGCCACATGGAGTAAAGTGCCACACCACACCGTGGTGGGGGCCACCTCTTGAATCTGTGGGGCTACCTCCTGAATCTATCCTTCCTCCTGCCTGTGCCGCCTGGTGTTAGCGTGATAAGCATTCTCAGTCCATATTAACATACATACACACACATACCTGAATAATGATAACGCTATGAGCATATATTATTTGGTTTTTTCCCTATTCGAATAATGGTACCCATATATTTGAGTTCGGATGAGTTCTACTGGAAGTGCGGGCTCTAGTGTGAACTGTCGGTGTTGTGGGACGCCGTGAGAAAGGGACAAGAATAACAAAGGACAGTAATGATTATTATTGAATAACTTGAATGCAATACATTCATATTCTCCGGTTATAGTAATAAATCATTTAATCAGGTGTTATGCCCTGAATTGATACCCTGCCTTATGACATATGATTGTACACATGACCAGATTATATACCAGACTAGTGACATATGCTAGGTTACACATCTTGACATTGGTTGTTTGTTTACAGTTGTAATAGTTGCCTTTTCTCTACATACTTGTAGTTATTCAGTTATACTTCAGTTATTTATTTAACATGTTATTTAGTTATCTTCTGTCTGCAGTTTATCATATTATTATATGTACATATTGTTTATATGCACGAGTACTTCTCCTTTTCACACACTCATTGGGTCACTTTTGACGACCCTGGATTCGCACGTCTAGGATTTTGGACATCTTTCTTATATTGTTCAGGTGTTCGTTGAGACCGTAAGCTTCGCGAGGAGCTGGAGTTTCTCTCTTTTGATTCCGGTATTCTTATCTTTCTTACCTTCTTGTTATTTTTGATTCTCAGTATATCAGACTCAGTTGTTATTTCAGTTCTTTATTTATCAGAAATCATGCGTGGATACTTATATGTAATATTGCAGTGATCGTTGACTCGTTATGGTTTAAATTTATATCTTGTTCTGGGTTATTTTAGGCTTAGCGTGTATACGTGGGGTATTGTCCTCGCGTATATACGTTGTCGACTCTCGTCGCGACTTTATTTTCACGTATTTTGAGAATCGGGGCGTGACACCTGCTCCCTGCTGGTGACCATCCACGACATGGAGATACAGATTCTGCTGGCGATGATCCCTCCTGCTCTTTTTGATCGATGCTAGAAAGGGGGGAATCATTTCAAGACGGCACACATTGCATATTTTTTAGATCTTTTTGTTTAGTGGACTTATATTTTTTATGGACTTGTATTTCTATTTTTCTTATTATTTGTCTAAGTAGTACTGCAACTTTGCTTGGTATTTGTGTAAGTGGAATTGTACTTCTTAAACTTTGTTTTGCTTGTTTGTAAAAACTCTTGCTATGTCTATGCAATCTTTAGTTAAATGATATATAGGTCTTTATTATTTTTTTAATTGTGAAAGCTTGTATGGATGAATGGTGGTTTATTTTTTTGCATATCATAATCACTTATATATATTTTGTATGTAATCATTTATGGATAATATATATCTTGTTTATTATATGCATCATTTCAAGGGGAGTTTATTTATAAATTTTTTTCCTAAAATATTCATAAGTTTTGTCATCATCAAAAATGAGGAAATTGTTGGCTCAAAGGTACAATCATTCTCTATTTTGATGATTCTCCACCTATGAATATATATGAGAACTAATGAGTATATTTTAATGTTTGTTAATTTCAGATTCTTTATGAGTTGATTTACCTTCAAGATACAATACGGAATCAGAGTTTGAAGATATTCTCGACATTATGAAGATGAACATATTGTATAGTATAAAAGTTAAAATTTTTGTAAGTAATAGCATTTTAAGGTTTAGTACAGAGAGAGAAGCTCAAAGAATTCACACATACACAATTTACACAAAAGATTTAAAAAAACTATGTTATATGTTTTAGTTTTTCAGTAGCCTGAAAGGGCTATCAACAGCTCTACTTAAGAGCCTGTTGATAGGCTTTTTCTGAGAGCACTGTTGACAGTTTAGTCAATAGTGCTGTCGACAACTTCTTGTCAGAGAGCTGTCGACAGCATTTTACAGAGACTCAAGTTTTTGAAAATCATGGGTTGTTGTCGACAGTTGAGCTGAACTGTCGACAGATGATAATATATGTTTTCTACTTTGACTATCAAAAGTCCTATTGAACTATCGAAAGCAGTAATCTGTCGACAGTCTACTTAAACTGTCGACAGCAGAAATTTCAACATGTTTTAATGTTAATCTTCCTTGTTTAGACTCTCTAAATGACTATTTTTTTAAACCTATAAATAAGAATGATTTTTAATGGTTTTAAAACAGTTTTCAAGTGCTAAAATCGTCCTACTTATATACAAAAGTTTTGAGCCTTTATTTCTTACTCTATACTAGTTTTCTCACTCACCAAATCCTTAAGATATATCTCTCTTCACCCCCAAACTATAGATTCTTGTAGTGAGCTATTTGTGATTTGAAGGAGGTCACTTGTTCGTTATAATCTTATTGAGATAGTTTCTTTAGTGAAAGAGAAAATTGCTTCAAGTTGTGGCTCCGGGTTGGGGGATCCGGTATTGTAAAGTGTAATCGCAGTTACATAGTGGATCTTTCATTGTGTTGAAAGCGGACATAACGCAGGAGCTTGAACCTCGAGAATAACTCTTTGTGGTTGAGATTGGCTTGAGTTTGCTTTCTCTATACTCTTTACTTTATTGCAATATCTTTTTTATTATTCTTGTATCATTGTCCATCTATTTTCATCATATCAAGAAAGGAATTACACGCTTCAAATCTTATTTTAGAGGAATCACGAGGAGAAGTTCAGAGCTCTTTACGAGGTATCCGGCTTCAATTCGTGGTAGTGAGTTTTACGTTGAGTTGTGTGTTGTTCTTCTTTATATATCTATTATGCTTAAGTTTTTTAATTTTCGCATATCACCTATTCACCCCTCTAGGTGATTTCAGGATGGGATGAATCGAAGCCAAGCGACTCCAAAGATGAAAAGAACCAAGAAGCAAAGCTAAGCATCGCCAATCCAAATATTTGCTTTATGGAAAATGAAAATGAGGCAACTATTGATGATTGTTTATTTTTAGAAGAATTAGAAGATGCATACATGAAACTCATGGAAGAATAAAAAAAGCTCTCAAAAAAATTCATTATTTTGAAAAAGGCTCATATATCTTGCATACCATGTCATGACGATTATGAATTAATTTAAAAATCGGAACTCAAAAACACTTGATTGATAAACCAGAAAATGAGAACAATCATGTTAAAGAGAAATTAAATATTTTGGAAAAATGTGCATCTGTACCTCGGATGAACAATAATTGGACAGAAATGTAGTCCAAAGGGCTGCAGACTGGCAATGGAAGAAGGCCAGAATTTCATGGAAGAAGGTTCTTCCACTATGAAAACAATTTTCAAAATCACAATTTTCTTATGGCATGAAGTTTAACGCTACATGTACTACATGATGCAAGGACACATTAGCACTTATTATCATATTAAAAATGGTCTATATGCATATTCTTATTAAAAATGAGTTCCAAAATCTAACACTCAAGGTCCAATAATATTTGGATATTAAAATGCACACCCACTTGTGTTGCAAGTGTGCCACATGTTAATATGAGATGAAAATGTTTCCTTGGTAGGAGTTGCTCAAGCATGGAGGAAACTTTTATTTCAAAGCAATTCTATATTGTTCTCTTTTAGTATTGAAATGTGATTTTTTCCCCTCTAGACCCTTATTTGATTAAGTTAAAATTGATATATGTGTTTTAATTTATTATTGAATTATATTTATGCATGTGCATATACTTTCAAAATAAAATTGAATATTGGATATTAAAACTAATTTTATATTTTTTATCCTATGTATTATATTTGATTTGGATATTGATGATTTTACAATGTCGTCAAGGAAGACTCATGTGCTTAATAGTATATATATTTTATGAGTTGATCTATTCTCATGCATTTTAAATTATATATTATATTCATGAGTTTTGACATATTTGATATGCGCAATAAACTAGTAATTTATGTGAAATATAATTCTTTTTATGCTTATCTCTTTATATTCACAAGCTTTTGATGCAAGTGAAACTGAAAACAAGTTTATAAAAGAAGGTATACATCAGGACTATATTTTTGTGGTTCTATGACGTATTCTATCTCGTTGTTTTAAAATTTCACTTTCATATGATTCAATTATTACTCGAATTTTTATTGAGATTTATAGGATAAATTTAATCATAATTAATTTGTGAATTTATGGAGATATTCTAAATTACATGAATTTTTTTGATTTGGTATCTTTTTGAACGGAAAACATAAATTTTTTTTATATCTTTTAAATTTATATATATTAATTACGAAGAGAATGTAGCAATTGTACTTCATTTACACTATATAATGCACGCACATCTTGATGACATTATCTTTTCTTATACTTATGAACAGTTGTGCGCAGATCAACAATCTCTTAAGGAACCCTTAAGCCACAGATGCAATAGAGAAGAACTACCAACAGTAAGAATAATAAAACAATGGAAGAAAACCAAACACAAGAATTAACGAGATTCAGCAAATTTGCCTACGTCCTCGGGGTAAGGAAGAGAGATTTCTTTATTGATTCAATAATCAATACAATTGCAAGCATTACTTATGAAGAGGATTCTTTCCTCTATTTATACCCAAGGAACCCTAGAAGAATCAGATTCCTTATTGGACTCGTTTTCAATTCAGAACACTTTTCGAATTCAGTCCAGATCTGACTGTCGGTCGACCGGCCGGTCGACCGGCCCAAGTCCCGGTCGACCACGCCGTCGATTGCGCCCAACCGAGAGTAAGGCCATTCAGTCGGTCGACCGGTGGTCGATCATTCTCCTTCTGCGGTCGACCGGGTGGTCGACCGCAATGGCCTGTGCACACCGGTCGACCGGTGTTTACTGCTGCTGTTTCTTCTTTGCCTTGACTTCCTCGTCGTCAACTTCCTCGACTTTCTCTCTCTTCCTACAATTCTCCACCTCCGTGAAGATTTCTCAAATCTGAGCCGAATTTCAACATAGGATCTGTCGACTCGAAAGTGGCTGCACCAGTGTGGTTACCTACGTACCCTGCCCAAAGGATCAAGCCATCCGTTGTTCATCCAAAGGAGCTTCAAGAAGCTCATTCAACATGAAGGGTATGGAGTAATGCTTTACAATGTGTAAACTTTACTCTTGACACCACCTTGGTAAGCATATCAGCAGGATTATCTGTTGTGTAAATCTTCAATAACTCAATATCACCATCATCTAGAATCTCCCGAACAAAGTGGAACCTGACATCGATGTGCTTCGTCCGTGCATGATACACTGGGTTCTTGGCTAAATAAATAACACTCATACTATCACAATTGATCTTCAGTAGATCCTGATCAATCCCCACGTCATCAAGCAATCCTTGAAGCCAAATTGCCTCCTTCATAGCCCATCATGGCCATGTACTCCGCCTCTGTAGTAGACAATGTAACGGTAGATTGTAAAATAGAGCGCCAACTAATCGGTGCTTGAGATAATGTAAATACATAACCCATTGTGGACCGCGTTTGTCGAGGTCACCAGCATAATCGGAATCAACATATCCGATACAGTCCTACTTCCCTGTGGAATCCTTCTCGAATATCAATCCAACATCTATGGTGCCTTTAATGTACCGTAGAATCCACTTCACTGCCTCCCAATGACCCTGTCCAAGATCATGCATATACCTACTAACTATGGAGACAACCTACTAACTATGGAGACAGCTTGTGACAAATCTGGTCGTGTACACATCATTGCATACATCAGACTACCATCTGCACTAGCATATGGGACGTGAGTCATGTACTCACGTTCTTCAACAGTGTTTGCAGACATAGTGGCAGATAACTTGAAATGAGGAGCCAGTGGTGTACTTACAGATTTCGTATCCTTGTCGATGTTGAAACTCGGAAGTACCTTTTGCAAATACCCCTTCTGTGTCAAGCTCACCTTGCCACTTCTTCGGTCTCGTGCGTTTTCCATGCCTAGACCTTCTTTGCTTCGCCAAGATCCTTCATCTCAAACTCAGAAGATAAGTCCTTTTTCAGTGTATCAATTGCAGATCTAGACTTTGAAGCAATAAGCATATCATCTACTATAATAGTAAATAGATATACTCTCCTGTAGGTAGCTTGTTGTAATACATACATGGGTCATAATGGCTACGTGTGTACCTCTTTCCTCTGATGAAGCTGTCGAAATGCTTATACCATTGTCTAGGAGACTGTTTTAACTCATATAGCAATTTCTTCAGCTTGTACACTATGTCTTCTTTTCCTGCAATCTTGACCCCTGTCGGCTGAGACATATAGATCTCTTCATCCAGATCACCATGAAGAAAGGCGGTCTTTATATCGAGTTGATCAAGGTTCAACTCGTACTGTACTATTAGAGCCAATAAGATGCGAATTGAAGAATGCTTTACAACATGAGAAAATACCTCGTTGTAGTTAATTCCTTCTCTTTTTGCATAGCCTTTTGCTACAAATCTGGCCTTGTAGCGCACCATATCTTCTTTAAGAGATCCTTGCTTCTTTTTGTACACCCACTTACAGCCAATTGCCTTCTTTCCTTTGGGCAACCTTGTGAGTTCCCAAGTATCATTTTTGTATAGAGACTTCATCTCTTCTTCCATGGCATCTTCCTACATCTTCGACTCTGAGCTGATTTCAGCTTCTCTGTAGGTGGACGGGATAGCCTCTTCAACGACCGGAAGAGCATAAGCAACAACCATATCTGTAGTGAGCCAACCTGGTTTGCACGTGTTTCTCCTTGGTCTTCTAACTGCACTGGAATCAGGAACATCACTCATGATCTGTTCTTGATCCTCTTCATCATCAGCATCTACCTCAGCTACTTGACCATTACCTTGTGTCACCCTCGACATGATCCTCACAGATACTGAACTTTCTAGAGATAGTGGATTAGCATCATTCTCCGCCTGTTGTGATACTTCTTTGGTCTTTACAATCTCTACCTGCTGAGAGATCTTAGGCTTCAACGTTGAAGCCTCATCAAATGTGACATCTCTACTGAAAATAAATTTCATGTCCATAGGATCCCAGATCTTGAATCTTTTGATTCCCTTCTTGAATCCGATGAACAATCCATTCCTTGCTCTTAGGTCTAGCTTATCTTCTTTAACATGATAATAGGCTAGACAACTAAATACCCTTAGTAAATCATAATCAGGAGCAGTTTTTTCAGACCAAACCTCTAGAGGAGTTTTCCCTCCAATCGCAGATGAAGGCAACCTGTTAACAAGATAGCCCAAATCCTTAGCCTAGAAATTCTTCGATAAACTGGCATTAGATAACATATAACGGACCTTCTCTAGTAAAGTCCTATTCGTCTAACCCGTTCTGTTGCGGTGTTTCCCTCACTGTGAAGTGCCTTTCTATGCCCTCATCACGACATAGGTTAAGGAAAGGATTTGACCTATATTCCCCTCCATTATCTGAACAGAGGACCTTGATTTTTCTTCCCGTACTTCTCTCCAAATTTCTCTTCCACTCCACAAATAATTCTAGGACTTTTCCTTTGTGCTTTATGGTATATACCCAATATCGCCTAGAATAATCATCAATGAAAGTCACAAAGTAGTGGTTACCTCCAATTGATGCTGTCTTGGTAGGTCCCCAAATATCAGTATGGACATAATCCAGGATCCCCTTGGTGCAATGGGTTGCTGTGCCGAATTTCACCTTGGTCTTCTTTCCAATGATGCAACATTCACAAAATTCCAGCTTGCAGGTTCCGGCACCTTTCAATAATCCTTGTCTTGCAAGAGCTTGCAAAGACTTTTCACCTGTGTGTCCCAACCTTATATGCCATAGCCTGGTTGAGTCTTCATCTGAGTCAGTAGAAGTAGCCACTTGCCCTATAATAGTACTACTCTTCAAGTAGTAAAGATTGTTCTAGCGAACGGCCTTCAGTACCACCATCGAGCCTTTGGTCATCTTGAGGACTCCATCTTTTATTGATACCACAAGACCCAATATCTCCAAAGCTCCAACAGATATTAGATTTCTCTTCAGTTGAGGTACATACCTCACTTCCTTCAGTTCTTGTATCATCCCAATGAACATCTTGATCTGGATTGTTCCTACACCTTCCATGGTGCATGGATGATCGTCGCCCATAACAACTGAACATCCCTCTAGCTTCTCAAAGTTAGAAAACTAATCCCTATTCGGGCACACATGGTATGTAGCACCAGTATCTAATATCCACTCATTATCTCCTGAGTAGCCAATGATAGGAGTAGTGACAGAGAATGAGAATACCAATGAGTTTAAGTTTGATCCACCTGCCTGTGAGGTACTGACTTGAGTACTGACCACCTTTGCAAGGTTTACCTCAGTCTTTGACTTCTTCTTCTTCCCTTTGGCCTTTGGACAATCAACTTTTCAGTGCCCTAATTCTTTGTAGAAGGCACACTGGTTCTTCTTCAGATCTCTAAAACCTAACCTGAACTTCGATCTCCCACGATCACATTTGCCCTTCCTGTATGAACCTCTGCTTCTTCTGCCAATGCCTCTGCTGATGTGCTTGCCTGAGAAGACTGTCTATCTTGCCTCCTCGTCTCATAGCTAACAAGAGCAGCTGACACTTCATGAAAGTTAAGGGATTTCCTACCATTTATCAATGTCAAAGTAAAAATCTCATAATCCTCCGCAAGAAGAGAGTTCAAGAGAATTACCGCTTTATCTTCTTCATTGGTCTCCACATCCACATTAACTAAATCTGTAAGAAGCTTCGTGTAGCGATTCAAGTGTTCATTTATGAAGCATCCTTTCTTCATCTAAAAACTATAAAGCTTGTTTTTCAGCCGCAGCCTGTATTCAATGCTTTTAATCAAATACTTTCTCTCTAGGATCTCCCACAACTTTCTCGCAGATGTTTCGTGCAACACATGGTACTTGATGTCTTGTGTCAGACAAGACCTGATTAACCCTCACGCTGATCGGTTCATCTTATCCCAATCTTCTTCAGTGGTTGTGTTTCGCTTCTTCTCCAATCGTAGAGTGTCTTCGAGATTTGATGCCATCAGTGCATCCATCACCTCGCATCTCTACATACCAAAATTGTTCGTTCCATTGAATTTCACCACATCAATCCTCAGTGGATGAGGATTCGGGGATTTCTCCATCGATGTATCTTCTCCAGCCATCTCCTTGACTAGATCCTCAAAGTAATGTGGAAACAAACAGAGTTACGTAAAACAAATTTGTCAAAGATGGAATCTTTACCTCCTCGTGAAACCCTAGAAGAGTTTCTGAACAAATCTAGTCCTTTGAATTGATTCCTTGAGCACTTCACACGTTGTTTTGAGATCGACACACGATCCCACAAACAGTCCCAATGCTGATCCAAGATCGACACACGATCTCCGCCAACTAGTAACTGATGCCCTTGGAATCACCAGATGATCCCACGACGAACTTGGGATGCTTTGATATAAATTGTTGTGCGCAGATCAACAATCTCTTGAGAAACCCTTAAACCATAGATATGAAAATCACCTAGAGAGGGGGTGAATAGGTGATAATGCTAATCTAGAAACTAAATGCGGAAGCTAAAAGTTATTTTGCAACACACTTAATACAACCAACAAGTGTAGCCGAATTCTCCGTGAAGGGCTCTGGACTAACTCCTCTTGATTCCCCTAGATAAGGGTTGAGGTGCTATATGAAGCTCTTGTGATTAAGTATAAGTGAGGCACACACAAGCAAGCCAAGCATATACAGATGAACAATATGAAATAATGCAAGGCACAAATGCAAGCAATAAGATATTAATGAATGGATGATGCTTTGCACAAGTAAATAGAGAGGGTTAAGAGACAATGGATCAAATGCAAACACAAAGATATGTTTCGAGGTTCGAGCTCCTAGCTCTACGTCCCCGCCTTCACCGAGAAGGATTTCTAATCCACTATCTCCCACCGAGGGAACCTCCACCGAGGAGGATTTGTTACAACAACAAGAGTACCGAACTTCTCTCTCAAACACCACCTCACAACCGAGGGGTAGGCCCGTAGCCAAACAACAACCAATCACCTCTACCGAAGAGGGATACAAACTAAACTCCACCTCTCACTAGAGGGAGCAAACCACAATCTCAACCTCTACTAAAGAGGGAGCAAACCAATCACCCGATCAACCTCTACCAAAGAAGGATACAACAAAAGCAAGGGTGTTTACAACTTGGAGGCTACAACAACCTCAAACAATCTCTTTTTCCACAAACAAAAGATCCTAAATAGATAGGATAGGAGATATAGCTCAAGTGTGGAAAACTTAGAGTTTGAAAAACAAAAACTCAAAGAAAAATACTTGGGAAAACTCTTTGTAAAAGATAGAAATGAAGAACAATACAAATCACCCAATTTTTCTATTTTCTTTGATTTTTCTAAAAACACTAAAACAAATAAGATTGATCTTTTGAAGCTCTAAAACCTTTTGAAAACTTATTTTAAACACTAGGGAAACAGGAATTTTTCTCTTGTAAAAACCTTAGCCAAAATCCCAAAGAAATGGGGTTTATATAGGCCAAAACCAGAAACTAGCCGTTGGGCTGATCTGTCAGCCTGACAGGCTTGCGGTTGACCGCCCGGTCGACCGCCAACGGTCATAAATATGACCGTTGGCGCTACCGGTCGACCGCCCAGATAGAGAGAGCAAAGCTCTCTGGTCCGGTCGACCGACCGGTGGACCGGCCCATTGCCTGCCTAGACGTGCATAGACCTGTGCACGTCGGTCGACCGGCTCTGGAACACGGTCGACCGTCTGGGTCGACCGCCAAAGCCTGGCAGCCAAATTCTGGGACAGAAAAACAGTTTAAAAATATTTCTAAAAATTCTTTAGAAACTTCTAAAAATCCTCAAAAATAGTTTTAACCTTTTGCATTGATATATAAACATGTGATAAAAATTTCAACTCAAATATCAAGCAATTTGAAACATTTTTGTGTCTTATCATTTTTACCAAAACCAAAAACTGTATTTTATCAAACTTGGATTTTTCAATCTGATTTTTCCTAAAACTCATTGAAATACAAAAACATGATATTTAAACACTTTTAGGTATGTTGTATATGGACATAAGTCAAATATACAAGAAACAAATATATCATAGTTTTTGTCTTTAATTCCAAAAATATGTTTTGTTAAAAATACAAAAACATAAAACTAATTGAATACGTATGTCAAACTAAGTTTGTATAAGTCATGTAAGCATGTATGTATATAGAGCACATCTAATATACATAAAAACAAAGTAAACTTATTTTGATCAATCTATTCATGAAAACCAAATCCAAAACATAAAACTTGTGTGTGTTGTGCACTTGAGCATATCAACTATACTAAGCTTTACAGATGGATCTAAAACACACTAAACTATACTAGGATATCTAAGTCTTCTTGACGATCTTCATCTTCAAGTCGACTCGGTCCAAAACTCCGTGATCCACGAGCTAGAAAAGGTATGATCTTGATGCTCGGGCCCTGGAATCACCAAGTGAAAACTTTCAAACCTTCTTGTTGAAGCTAATCACCAACTAATATCTTGTTAAATGATCTGAAACTAAAATGACAAGATTATTAGTAAACATAACTATATGAGTTAATCATCATCAAAACTAGAGTGGAAGGCCTCTGGGCCAACAATCTCCCCCTTTTTAATGATGACAAAACTCATGAAGTTATATATGCATGGATTAAAGTTAAGCTTCAATGAAGCTCCCCCTTAACTCATGCATAGCAAATAAATATAAATACGCAATGAATATTAAACACGAAACATGCATAGATATGCATAAAACAATAAAACATGTTTTTATACCAATTGAAATTTTTAAAAACAAACATGTTCTAGATACCAATTAAATTAAATAAAACATGCTCTAAATACCAATTAAACTTAATATATGAAAAACATAAATATGCATATAAAACTCTCAAATAATTCTCCCCCTTTTTGTCAATCATCAATAAAGGGGTAAAAGCAAAAGCAAAACAATAAAATTTTTTTTCTCTCCCCCTTTTTGTTCGAAACAAAGAATCAACAAAGGGGTCAAAAAAATAATGTTCTCCCCCTTTTTGTCTAAAACAAAAAGAATATCAATAAGGGGTTACAATCAATTAAGATATCAATTTAAATATATGTCAAAGATAGCATCTTGATACCAATTGAAAGTGAACATAGATCAATCAACAAATGGTATATGCGATATACATTCATGAAGAGGAAGACGCTAAGTTAACTTCCCTACATACATGCATTATATGAAGAAAATGTAGGTTCACCTAGAGGGGGGGTGAATAGGTGATGGCTAATCTAATGGTCACTTAATGGTGAATGATGCAAATAATGCGGAAGCTAAGAACAATTATGACCTAATTAAAACTTTTACACTAAACACCACGCATAACCAAAGAGTGTTGCCGAATTCCCCGTGAAGGGCTCTGGACAAACTCCTCTAGATTCCCCTTGAATGGGTTGAGGTGCCGCGTTGGCTCTCTTGGTTGAATACAAGTGTTAGTCAACAATCCCAAGCAAGTATATCAATTTAAGCACAATGTATATCAAGCATGTAAATGAAAGCACAATAATAGCATGCAAGATATAAAAGAGACAAAGAGAGAGAGAGAGAGAGAGAGAGAGAGAGAGAGAGAGAGAGAGAGAGAGTGAGCAATCGCAAACACAAGGGTATGTTTCGAGATTCGAGCACACTTGCTCTACATCCCCGCCTTCGACACACGAAGGATTTCCACTATGCAAGATCCCAATGGATCTCTCCTCGGTGCCGCAACACCTACAAGCCCTCGGACTCTCTAGTCCCGTACACACCGCAAGCTCACTAGCTCGCCGAGGCCGCACCTCAAACACGGAGTTCGCACCCGAACCCGAAACACCAAGTCCACACTAGGACCCGAAACAATTACGAGCACACTTGCCCGTCTCCTCAACGAACAAAGAAAAAGATCTTTGGTGATCACAACACTTTGATCACCTAAAGCACTCTCACTACAACACACCTATAGGATGAATAATCAATGGATGCTCAAGTGTGGTGTGAGAAAAACAAGGATGTGAAAGGTGGAGGAAAACTCAAAGACTTTCTTTTAACACTCTTGATAAAACTTCCCTTTAGATAGGAAATATTTGCTCTCTATTTTGTGGAGAAAACCCTTTAAAAGGTCTGGGAAAAACTGGCTCAAAGATCTCCTCAAATCTTATAGCAAAACAATGACAAGACCCCCAATTTATAGGCTGCCAGAAAACTAGCCGTTGGGATCTGTCAGAACTGCCGGTCGACCGGCCCGGTCGACCGCCAACGGTCGGATTTCTGACCGTTGGAGCCACGGTCGACCGGTGCGGTCGACCGAACTTTCCAGAGAGCACTGCTCTCTAGAGCGGTCGACCGGCACGGTCGACCGTCCACCAATATACAAAGGCGTGCACGTTTGTGCACGTCGGTCGACCGGCCCGGTCGACCGACTTCAGGGTTAGTCGACTTATAAGCTAGTATAAGTCGACTAGCTGAAGCCTGAAACAATTTTTCTGGGATTTAAAACATGGTCTTTTTGACTTAAATAAAATCCCATAAAATACTTAAAATTCTACAAAAATAGTTTTACCAATATACTTTGATATACAAACATGCTTGCACAAAATCAAGGTATGTTATAAAGGATTGGACTATTTTTGTAACTTGAAAATATTTGGCTCAAGATAAAAACTGTATTTTTCAAAAACAATAATTTTTCAAAACATGTTTTTTCCAAATCTTCATCAAATACAAAAACAAGATATACTTTTAAGGCATAGTGTGTATGGATATGATCCACTACACAATCATGGTGAAATATCTATATTTTTGACATTAAGCTCAAAACTTGATTTTGGATAAAAGATATGTATATATGAAAATACCAAAATCCAAATAGTATTTTGTCACAAAGAAAAATCTTTTCTAAACTACAAAATCTTTTATGAAAAGACAAGTAAATCAAGAGTGTGTGTGTGATATATACTTGAGCAATCCACCAACTATCTATCCTTTACATTTTTAACTAAAACAAAAATTAAATCTTATACCTAGACACAAGTCTTCATCTTCTTGAAGTCTTCACTTGAAGGCTTCTCATCTTCTTGACTTGGTCCATGCTTGATCCAAAAGCTCCTTGGATCACACCGTGCTAGCTCCAAATCTTGATATTTTGTCCTTTGTTGAGCTATGCACCTACTAAGATCTTGATAATGAATCTGTCACTAATTAAACACAAGATCATTAGTACTGTAACTACATGAGTTGATCATCATCAAAACTAGAGTGATGGGCCTTTGGGCCAACAATCTCCCCCTTTTTGATGATGACAAAACTCATGGAGTTATATATGCATGGATTAAAGTTAAGCTTCAAAGAAGCTCCCCCTTAACTCATGCATAGACAAAAATAATAATATATGACAATGAAGCTCATAAATATGTATGCAAATGATGGAGATGAAACAAAATAAATCTTCTTTTTCTCCTATTTGCAAAACAAAACATATATGCATAAATAACAAGGAAGACAAATACTACTCCCCCTTAAGCAATGAAAACATGCATATATACTCAAATACTTCTCCCCCTTTTTGTCACTCATCAACAAAGGGTACAAAAGGGGTAAATCAATCAATAAAGATTATATGCGATATACATTCATGAAGAGGAAGGCGCTAAGTTAGCTTCCCTACACATATGCATTACATGAAGAAGGGATGACAAGCCCTAACTCACATAACACATATTATGTAATGCATAAGAGGAGATGTGAAGCTCCCCCTACACACGTATATCATATAAAGAAGAGTTGTCAAGCTCCTCAATTTATAATATACTCAACATGAATCCATATGTAAGAGAGATGTTAAGCTCTCCTTGCATATAGGAAATACAAATCAAACATTTTGAATTTTTCTTTAAAAATTTTGAACTTTCTTAATAAAACACATTTTGAGATATCAACATATTTTTTATTTTGATATCAAATTTGAAAACATATTGCATAAGCTTTAAGAATTACCAATTGAAAGTTGAATTAAGCTTAGCAAATAGATCCCATATATGTATGAAAAGATAATACCAATAGAAATTGATATAATTTAAATTTGAAAGCATTCATACATACAATCAAAATAGGAGTATATAAAAATCATATTGATACCAATTGAAAATATCCAATGATACCAATTGACGAGTAAGCTTATCATATACTCTATCATATGAAGAGATTGCACTAGTTAATATGAAAATATTTTAAAACTAGTACGAAATCCTTCAAGCAAGGAATAAGGCAAAAATGAAATGTCAATAAATCTCAATATTCCTTTAAATCATCACACATTTTTTTATTTAAAAAGAAATTTATATTTCAAGATATATGTATGTTTTGACAACACAATAAGTATACATACATATCTCTTAAACACAATTGAGTCCATATAAATAGATTTGCATTAAAGGCAAATGACTCAAGAGGTATACATGTATATCTTAAAGTTTGGCAAAATACACATATACATGAAATGAAAATACATGATCATAAATCAAATCCAAAAGTGGGAATATAAGTTAAAAAATGTATGTATCATCAAAATCAAGCAATACAAGCACATTTCATGGGTTCAAATACGCATTCAAGCACAAATATAAATAGATTTATTTGTGGCCCACGATATGTACAAGTATAAATCCTAGTGTTGACAAAAACTAACATATAAACTAATATTCAAATCATGAAGCATTAAATTTTGAGAAAAATAGAATCATGTGTCAATCAAAAAAAATTATTTGAAGAACAAATAACTAGTATAAATTGTTTTTGGAAAACTAGTTAAAGATCCTTCAAATATATCAAATCTTAAGTTTTTCATAAACATAACTAGATACATAAAAATTTAAGCACTCATGGTCTATAAGGCTCAAAATATTTTTTAGCAAAAGTGTGAGTGTTAAATGATCATGTAAATAGCATTTTTATGAAAATATTCAATGAAGCTCATAAGTCACATTTTTAACAAAAACACGAAAAAAAAAATCAAACACTAATCTTCATGGTATATGTATGATTAATCCAATCCTAACAATACCATACATATCCCAAATCTAAAAGAGTCTATTAATGTTGTTTGCATGAAGGCAAGAGACTCACGGGCATACATGTATATTTATTAGATTTGAATTAAAAATACATATACATGAAGCAAAGCATAAAAATAGGCATAACAAGTATAAATGAAAGAATCATCAAAACTAGACTATGCATATGCAAATAGTGGGTACAAATGAGCATGAAGTTCAATCATATATGAATCAATTATAATTCACTATTTGTATATGTATACATGCACGTTTTGATAAAATCTTCATTTAAACATGTAAATACCACATGAAGCACACAAAAATATGAACATGCTATATGATATATGAAATTAAAAGCATGTGCATAAAAGTAGGAGTTTAGAAATTATTACCAACTCCAAAGCTCCAAATATGGTGGTCTTTCCACCAAAGCTCCTTGATAGTGATGTATCCAAAAGTATGTCCATCAAGTCTATTGCATCCACTACCAAGGCACTAATCCTCTCACGTCTTGTGAGAGCCCTCACCTACATCAAAAGCAAATGGTGGGGGTTTTGGTACCCATATTTTCTTGGGTCCACGGGGGTTAGTCTTATGTTGAGGAACCCAAAAATTTTTATAATTAGCAAAATTTAGAGAATTAATATTATCATAACAAAACTTTGCTAAATGGCCTTTGCGGCCACAATGTGTACATATGTACACTTTAGTATGCTTATGAGTGTGGGTGTTAGCATGGTGTGCATCATAAGCATGAAGTGGATGTGCATGAACATGTGGAGTTTGTTTCTTAGAAAACATGGACTCCAATTTTGTATGATTGAATGCACATGTGCTCAAATTAGAGCTCAAACTATCTATTTTATTTTTCAACATATTAATCTCATTAGAGGTGGCATGTAAAGCATGATGAGATAAAGAATCATTTTTCTTTTTCTTTTTAGAAACAAAATCCTTTTCTTTTTCAACAAATTTTCTTTTCAAAGTGATATTTTCTTGAAAAACAACTTCCTTTTGTTTTTCCACCAAATCAACTTTCTTTTTCAAAATAGTGTTTCCTTCACATAAATCATTCAATTTTGTAAGCAAAGAAACATTCTCATTTTTCAAATCATTGTTTTCTTTTTCTAAGCATGCCATTTTATTTTCTAAAGAATCTTTTTCATTAAGCATGGCATCAAAATTCTTTTTCAAATTGTTATTTTCTAATTCTAAGCATGCAATGTTACTTCTAAATGAGTCATGTTCTTTATGCATGCAAGCAATGTTCTTTTCAAATTTTTATTTTCTTTCTTAAGCATGTCATATTTTTCAAGAATAGTTTGACAAAATGAAGTGAGCTCATCATATGACATGTCCTCATCATCGGCTTCGGAGTTTACCTCAAGGGGGTTATCCCCTTGGACCATGTAGCACTTGTTGGAGGTGTCGCTTCCAACATCCGAGTCACTCCCCGCATAGTATAGATCTTTTTCGCCGAGGGAGGTGATGATGTTCCAAACTACAAAAGCCGATTCAACATTAGAAACCCTAGATAAATAATCATCATTTAGGGTTGACTTGATAGCATGAAGGGCTTTTGCATTAGCCTCAAAATTCTTACCATTTGAACAATATGAATCATTAGATATGGCAAGATAAACATGAATGCCTAAGGCCTTGAGGTACAAAGACATCTTAACCTTTCAAATTTGGATGTTAAGAATGTCAAAGGTGGGTGGTGACATAAAGTCCATGGTGTGTGTACAAATATTGTGATTAGCCTAAAATGAGGATCTTTAACTCTAGGTTGTTAGACCCAAATCAGAGTACCAAGCTCTGATACCAATTGTAGGTTCACCTAGAGGGGGGGTGAATAGGTGATGGCTAATCTAATGGTCACTTAATGGTGAATGATGCAAATAATGCGGAAGCTAAGAACAATTATGACCTAATTAAAACTTTTACACTAAACACCACGTATAACCAAAGAGTGTTGCCGAATTCCCCGTGAAGGGCTCTGGACAAACTCCTCTAGATTCCCCTTGAATGGGTTGAGGTGCCGCGTTGGCTCTCTGATTAGGCTCTCTTGATTGAATACAAGTGTTAGTCAACAATACCAAGCAAGTATATCAATTTAAGCACAATGTATATCAAGCATGTAAATGAAAGCACAATAATAGCATGCAAGATATAAAAGAGATAAAGAGAGAGAGAGTGAGCAATCGCAAACACAAGGGTATGTTTCGAGGTTCGAGCACACTTGCTCTACATCCCCGCCTTCAACACACGAAGGATTTCCACTATGCAAGATCCCAATGGATCTCTCCTCGGTGCCGCAACACCTACAAGCCCTCGGACTCTCTAGTCCCGTACACACCGCAAGCTCACTAGCTCGCCGAGGCCGCACCTCAAACACGGAGTTCGCACCCGAACCCGAAACACCAAGTCCACACTAGGACCCGAAATAATTACGAGCACACTTGCCCGTCTCCTCAACGAACAAAGAAAAAGATCTTTGGTGATCACAACACTTTGATCACCTAA
Organism: Agave tequilana; assembly: GCA_038442645.1. Lineage (NCBI taxonomy): Eukaryota > Viridiplantae > Streptophyta > Magnoliopsida > Asparagales > Asparagaceae > Agave > Agave tequilana. Next base: position 24,045 of record JAVJIF010007123.1, on the reverse strand, counting down.
AGCACTCTCACTACAACACACCTATAAGATGAATAATCAATGGATGCTCAAGTGTGGTGTGAGAAAAACAAGGATGTGAAAGGTGGAGGAAAACTCAAAGACTTTTTTTTAACACTCTTGATAAAACTTCCCTTTAGATAGGAATATTTGCTCTCTATTTTGTGGAGAAAACCCTTTAAAAGGTCTGGGAAAAACTGGCTCAAAGCTCTCCTCAAATCCTATAGCAAAACAATGACAAGACCCCCAATTTATAGGCTGCCAGAAAACTAGCCGTTGGGATCTGTCAGAACTGCCGGTCGACCGGCCCGATCGACCGCCAACGGTCGGATTTCTGACCGTTGGAGCCACGGTCGACCGGTGCGGTCGACCGAACTTTCCAGAGAGCACTGCTCTCTAGAGCGGTCGACCGGCACGGTCGACCGTCCACCAGTATACAAAGGCGTGCACGTTTGTGCACGTCGGTCGACCGGCCCGGTCGACCGACTTCAGGGTTAGTCGACTTATAAGCTAGTATAAGTCGACTAGCTGAAGCCTGAAACAATTTTTCTGGGATTTAAAACATGGTCTTTTTGACTTAAATAAAATCCCATAAAATACTTAAAATTCTATAAAAATAGTTTTACCAATATACTTTGATATTCAAACATGCTTGCACAAAATCAAGGCATGTTATAAAAGATTGGACTATTTTTGTAACTTGAAAATATTTGGCTCAAGATAAAAACTGTATTTTCCAAAATAATATTTTTTCAAAACATGTTTTTCCAAATCTTCATCAAATACAAAAACAAGATATACTTTTAAGGCATAGTGTGTATGGATATGATCCACTACACAATCATGGTGAAATATCTATGTTTTTTACATTAAGCTCAAAACTTAATTTTGGATAAAAGATATGTATATATGAAAACACCAAAATCCAAATAGTATTTTGTCACAAAGAAAAATCTTTTCTAAACTACAAAATCTTTTATGAAAAGACAAGTAAATCAAGAGTGTGTGTGTGATATATACTTGAGCAATCCACCAACTATCTATCCTTTACATTTTTAACTAAAACAAAAACTAAATCTTATACCTAGACACAAGTCTTCATCTTCTTGAAGTCTTCACTTGAAGGCTTCTCATCTTCTTGACTTGGTCCATGCTTGATCCAAAAGCTCCTTGGATCACACCGTGCTAGCTCCAAATCTTGATATTTTGTCCTTTGTTGAGCTATGCACCTACTAAGATCTTGATAATGAATCTGTCACTAATTAAACACAAGATCATTAGTACTATAACTACATGAGTTGATCATCATCAAAACTAGAGTGATGGGCCTTTGGGCCAACAGAAAAGGATGACAAGCCCTAATTCACATAACACATAATATGCAATGCATAAGAGGAGTGCGAAGCTCCCCCTACACACGTGTACCACATAAAGAAGATTTGACAAGCTCCTCAATATAAGATACACTCATCATGAATCTATATGTAGAAGAGATGTTAAGCTCTCCTTGATATAGGCAATACAAATCAAAACTTTTGAATATTTTCTATTAAACAAAATTTGATACCAATTAAAAATGTGTAAAAGTAGTGCATCTTGATATCAATTGAAATTATTATTTTCTATCATAAAGCAAGGGAGTGAAAATACAAATACCAATAGAAATATGAAAGCCGAATTTTCTCCCCTTTATGAAATACAAACTAAAACAATGCGTAGGCTCGAATTAAGATACCAATTAAAAATTGAATCAATTGAAACAAAGTGAAACTCAAGCTTTAGCATAAACAAGATGTATATATGTATGAAAAATAGATACCAATCGAAATTGATACTCTTTGAAGTACAAGCATACATATACAAAAAATATATGAGTATACAAAAATGTCAATATTGATACCAATTGAAAGAATCTAATGATACTAATTGAAACAACAATAATATCAAGTGTATATCTGTAACACCCCGTTCCTGGAATACGTACTTAGTTGCGTATTCAGATTTTTCGATCGTATTTTTCGATTTACTTCCTGTATTTGTTTTGCTTCATGAATTATTTATACGATTATTTTGTCTTGTATTGAGATTCGTGGACTCGGAGTCAGCCTTAGTCTGAACCGGGAACCCGATCCTAGTGAATTACTCGATTTGGTCTTTTTGCTACTCTGGTTTGACCGATTTTAGTTTTAACATCGTTTTCTAATATTTTAGATTTTTTATGATTTTCTAGAATTTTCCTGAATTAAGTTGTAAATCTTCAAAACCGGTGTGGACCAGTGCCACTGACCGATTCTCGGATTTTTAATTTACAAACGGAGTAGAATTTCTAAAAACGGTTTTCACATTATTTCTTAAAATCACATTTTCTATCTAAATACATTTTCTGAGATTTTTCTGAATTTATCAAAATCCGGCCAACCCGGTGTACACCAGTGTCAACGGTTGACTTCAAGATTTTTATTTCAAAAATGGGATTGAATTTCTAAAAATCGATTTCACCAAAAATCTTTATATAATATTATTATTTTTGAGAATTTTGGAAAGCTTTCCAAGCTACTTTATTTTTTGGACTTTTTCGGAATTTTCGGTGTTTTCCCAGATACCGGAATTTCATCCAGATATTCCACTTTTCTCTTTTTCTTATTTTCTCTCTCCTTTCTCAGACGCGAGTTTCAACAACCTGGATTCCGCATTTAATGCAGAGATTCTCTCCATACTGCATTTAATGCACTTCAGATCAACTCCCATCAAGTCATTATGACTTTCTCTCTCCTCTGTTAAACGCGACTTTCGCATTTTCCCTGGACGCAGAGATAATTTCCGCGTTTGGCTCATTATTTGCCTAGACGCAGCTTTGGTGTCATGGGGACGCAACATTCTTTGGAATGAAACGCAAGTTTCATTTAAAGGATGGAAATGGCACATTATTATATTATTTTCCTCCATTATATATTAACCCCATTCCTTTCTCTCTCTTTCATTATTCCTTCTTCTCCTTCATTTTTCCCTGCAAACGACAGCAGCCAAAATGGCCATCTTTCCTTTCCTTTGGCCAACCATTCTCTTCACCTCCTCCATTTTTTCCACCACCAATTCCTCCATCTTTTTCTCCTCCATCTCCTCCTCCATCCCAACAACAACAACAACCACAACACCACCTCCACCACCTTCTTCTTCCTCTTCTTTTTCACCAAGTAACCCATTTCACCACCACCTTCTCCACCATCTCCACCACCATATACTCCACCTTGGCCACCAACGACCATGCCATATTCCTCTCCTCGTCGTGCTCTTTCCGACGAGCTATTGCTTCGCTCCCTGAAATCTCTTTTGCAAAACTCTAATTTTTCACTTTTAACTACCACTTGCTTGGGCTTGGGCTTGGCTTACCGGATTCCGGCCATCTCCGGCCACTTCCGGCCACCTCCGGCCGTCGCCGGTGACCGTCGGCCATGGCCGACCATCCCCCTTCCATTCTTCTTTCTTTTCTTTCCTTTCCTTCTTTCTTTTCTTCCCTTCTTTCTTTCTTCTTCTTTTCCATTCCTTCTCTGTTCCTTGATCTTCCCTGCGTCTCTTTCTTTCTCTGTTCCTACGTCTCTCTCTCCCTGTCAACCTTGCGTCTTCCCCTTTCCTGCGTTTCCCTCATCCTTGCGTCTCTCTCTCTTTTTTCCTGGACTCTCACTTTCTCATCTCCCTCTCTCTCTTTCACTCTATTGCTAGACACGGCTCACCCCCGCTTCAAGCAACTTTTTAACGCGATCCACGCGTTCTTATATCAACGTGACGCGGAGTTCATGCTCGCGTCTGCGTTCTCCTCGTGTCCTTGCTTAAACGCGGGTCTCGAACCCTGCACTTGTGGCCTCTCCGCGACGCAACTCTCGCGTCTGCGACCCCCGCGTCTTACTCTCAAACTCGCGTCCCCCTGTACACAATCTCTCTCCCTGTACTCTCTCTCTCTCTCTCTCCATGGACTCCTCTCTCTAACTCTCACTTTCTCTTTCTCTCTCTTGATTTCCTCCTTTCTCTATCACTTTCTTTCTAACGCGCTGACGCGTTGGTTACCTGGATTTCAGAGATCGGGGATTTCACTGTGTTTTCTGAAGACTTAGGCGAGTGTCCTCGCCTCCATTCGATTTTACCCTTTTATCGGATCAACTTATATTTGCATTATGTATCACTTGACAACTAATGTGTTATCATTTACCATGCTACTACTGGACACCTGCTCCCGTTATGTTATCTCTTATCACTTGCTCCTTGTTATGACATGACTTATCACCTGCCTCCTGACATATTAATACTTGACCTGTGACTTGAATACTATACTTGTTATCTTGTATTATATATACAGTGACCTGAATCTGTAGTACTTATGTACACCTGAATTCCTGATCATGTCCTGTTCTTGCTATTCCCGTAAATTGATAACTACATATTAAATTATAATAAGTCAACTTGCACCCGGTTTGGGGAAAACTGATGAGCCCTGATTAATTATGTTTATGGTGGTCTTATCGAGCCGCGCGTGGCCACATACTTGAGGGATCACCTGGCGGCCACCAGGGATTCCGTGGGGTGTGCTGGCACCCCTACTCCTGTTTATTCTTGCCGGGTATGCACACGCCCTAGGCCTATTTCTATGGGATCTGCGATACTCTATTCCTGTTCGGGCGTAAATAAGTCCCGGTACCTAGCGGTACGTTCCGGCTCAGCACCGGATACTCCTGGACCGTTGTCCCGGGCATGTACGGGGCCCATCCGAAACATGATTCATCGAACTTTATCAGTTTCCAAATAACTTGCTCTATAAGTTGTAAGTGGAAGTATGTGGAATGGGACGCATACTGAAACCTGCAACTTAGACGGCCCCAATTATAATAAGATGCTAATATACCATTTGTTGTGTTGTTTCGTAACTCGGGTTGTATGCGTTTGGATTACGGTGACATGGGATAAAGGTATATAAATGAGGGTTTCCTTATTTGGATTACTCCTTCGATGTACTAGTCTCATGGAGCCGTGACCTAAGCTTGTACAATCGGACTTGCTCGTAATCGATTTTATTCGATTTTATCGATTCTATGTTATACTTGCTCACATTCTGTTTTACTACCTGTGTTCTATTCCACCAGTTTCCTGCTCTTGTTATATTATACCATGTGTTTGCTTATCTAGCTCGCCACTTGGCTTTCACATCACCACTCGCCGGGGAGTTCTGACTCCTCTGGATCCTCATGTCCAGGTTTTGGAGCTTGGAGCTTGTGGATTCTCCCAGTTACTGATCAGAGTGGCGCAGCTGAAGCGTGGATCCCCAGCAGACCGTTCAGAGCCTTATCCTTCCAGGCCCCCTGTTTGGCTCTTGAGTTTTCCTGTTATGACTCTGAGCCTCCATTTGTACTGTTCATACTTGTACATCCTTGTATTCTCGCAATTGCGCATATCGGTGATGTAATATTCTTGTAATATTGGGTCACATCTGGTGATAACTTTGTAACTGTACTCATGTGTTGGAATGTATAATGCACCACGTGCTTCCGTACTCTGATTCTTGCCTGTACTGATGCTTAGCGTATATACTTGAGGGTAACTCCGACCTGCGTATATACGTCATAGTAACGTCTCCGTACCCGCCGGATCGGGGCGTTACAGGGTGGTATCAGAGCCTAGGCTCTCACATCCTCAGTACTTCCAGACGGCAAATTAATGATAAAGAAATTTGCAACTTGAATGCATGAGTCCTGGTTATACAGTCCAACTACAAGTGCAGAGTTATCTTTTTCTTGATCATCCTTCCTTTGATTTCTAGTCCCTTCCACCTTTCCATTGTTTTGATTTTTCGTAGCCTTTATACCAACTTAAGATATGGTTATACTAGAGAGGTAGTGGCTGGTTCTAAATGAAGCTATTATATGATCTCTTCGGCCAACTCTATGAAGCTCGGGTATTCTCAGGATTGATCACGATCGGGTTATCTTTCAGAAGTTAGTAGTCGGGATTCTCTACGGGTATTCTATATTCTCGGCTATATCTTTCAGAGTGATCGATGCCTGGTATTCGGAATTCTCAATTATTGGTCTTCTTTATTATGCTCAGTACTATCAGGGTTTTCTTTATCTTCAGTATTCTAGCTTATTCTCGGAGAGTTATCAAGTATGCAGTATAGTTGGGATTCTATTACATAGCAGTGTCATCAGATCAGTATTATTTAGCGTCGTTCAATGACTTATACAGCCGGAAGTGCAGAAGGTGTCTATATCCCGATTGTTATTCGGTCAACTTGAGAGCCCTACCTATAGTGCTTCATATCTTAATTGGTATAATTCCCGTCCTTGTCCCTTTTGTGTTCATTTTATCCCTTATCGAAATTGCGAGGACGCAATTTTTTGTAAGGTGGATGGATTGTAACACCCCGTTCCTGGAATACGTACTTAGTTGCGTATTCAGATTTTTCGATCGTATTTTTTGATTTACTTCTTGTATTTGTTTTGCTTCATGAATTATTTATACGATTATTTTGTCTTGGATTGAGATTCGTGGACTCGGAGTCAGCCTTAGTCTGAACCGGGAACCCGATCCTAGTGAATTGCTCGATTTGGTCTTTTCGCTATTCTGGTTTGACCGATTTTAGTTTTAAACATCATTTTCTAATATTTTAGATTTTTTATGATTTTCTAGAATTTTCCTGAATTAAGTTGTAAATCTTCAAAACCAATGTGGACCAGTGCCACTGACCGATTCTCGGATTTTTAATTTACAAACGGAGTAGAATTTCTAAAAACGGTTTTCACATTATTTCTTAAAATCACATTTTCTATCTAAATACATTTTCTGAGATTTTTCTGAATTTATCAAAATCCGGCCAACCCGGTGTAGACCAGTGTCAACGGTTGACTTCAAGATTTTTTATTTCAAAAATGGGATTGAATTTCTGAAAACCGATTTTACCAAAAATCTTTATATATATTTATTATTTTTGAGAATTTTTGAAAAACTTTCCAAGCTACTTTATTTTTTGGACTTTTTCGGAATTTTCGGTGTTTTCCCAGATACCGGAATTTCATCCAGATATTCCACTTTTCTCTTTTTCCCATTTTCTCTCTCCTTTCTCAGACGTGAGTTTCACCAACCTGGATTCCGCATTTAATGCAGAGATTCTCTCCATGCTGCATTTAATGCACTTCAGATCAACTCCCATCAAGTCATTATGACTTTCTCTCTCCTCTGTTAAACCCGACTTTCGCATTTTCCCTGGACGCAGAGATAATTTCCGCGTTTGGCTCCTTATTTGCCTAGACACAGCTTTGGTGTCATGGGGACGCAACATTCTTTGGAATGAAACGCAAGTTTCATTTAAAGGATGGAAATGGCACATTATTATATTATTTTCCTCCATTATATATTAACCCCATTCCTTTCTCTCTCTTTCATTATTCCTTCTTCTCCTTCATTTTTCCCTGCAAACGACAGCAGCCAAAATGGCCATCTTTCCTTTCCTTTGGCCAACCATTCTCTTCACCTCCTCCATTTTTTTCACCACCAATTCCACCATCTTTTTCTCCTCCATCTCCTCCTTCATCCCAACAACAACAACAACCACAACACCACCTCCACCACCTTCTTCTTTCTCTTCTTTCCACCAAGTAACCCATTTCCACCACCACCTTCTCCACCATCTCCACCACCATATACTCCACCTTGGCCACCAACGACCATGCCATCTTCCTCTCCTCGTCGTGCTCTTTCCGACGAGCTATTGCTTCGCTCCCCGAATCTCTTTTGCAAAACTCCAATTTTTCACTTTTAACTACACTTGCACCCCCACCATTTGCTTGGGCTTGGGCTTGGCTTACCGGATTCCGGCCATCTCCGGCCACTTCCGGCCACCTCCGGCCGTCGCCGGTGACCGCCGGCCATGGCCGACCATCCCCCTTCCATTCTTCTTTCTTTTCTTTCCTTTCCTTCTTTCTTTTCTTCCCTTCTTTCTTTCTTCTTCTTTTTTCCTTCTTTTTCCATTCCTTCTCTGTTCCTTGATCTTCCCTGTGTCTCTCTCTTTCTCTGTTCCTGCGTCTCTCTCTCCCTGTCAACCTTGCGTCTTTCCCTTTCCTGCGTTTCCCTCATCCTTGCGTCTCTCTCTCTTTTTTCCTAGACTCTCACTTTCTCATCTCCCTCTCTCTCTTTCACTCTATTGCTAGACGCGGCTCACCCCCGCGTTCAAGCAACTTTTTAACGCGATCCACGCGTTCTTATATCAACGTGACGCGGAGTTCATGCTCGCGTCTGCGTTCTCCTCGTGTCCTTGCTTAAACGCGGGTCTCGAACCCTGCGCTTGTGGCCTCTCCGCGACGCAACTCCCGCGTCTGCGACCCCCGCGTCTTACTCTCAAACTCGCGTCCCCCTGTACACAATCTCTCTCCCTGTACTCTCTCTCTCTCTATGGACTCCTCTCTCTAACTCTCACTTTCTCTTTCTCTCTCTTGATTTCCTCCTTTCTCTATCACTTTCTTTCTAACGCGCTGACGCGTTGGTTACCTGGATTCCAGAGATCGGGGATTTCACTGTGTTTTCTGAAGACTTAGGCGAGTGTCCTCGCCTCCATTCGATTTTTCCTTTTATCGGATCAACTTATATTTGCATTATGTATCACTTGACAACTAACGTGTTATCATTTACCATGCTACTACTGGACACCTGCTTCGTTATGTTATCTCTTATCACTTGCTCCTTGTTATGACATGACTTATCACCTGCCTCCTGACATATTAATACTTGACCTGTGACTTGAATACTATACTTGTTATCTTGTATTATATATACAGTGACCTGAATCTGTAGTACTTATGTACACCTGAATTCCTGATCATGTCCTGTTCTTGCTATTCATGTAAATTGATAACTACATAATAAAATTATAATAAGTCAACTTGCACCCGTTTGGGGAAACTGATGGGCCCTAATTAATCATGTTTATGGTGGTCTTATCGAGCCGCGTGTGGCCACATACTTGAGGGATCACCTGGCGGCCACCAGGGATTCCGTGGGGTGTGCTGGCACCCCTACTCCTGTTTATTCTTACCGGGTATGCACACGCCCTAGGCCTATTTCTATGGGATCTGCGATACTCTATTCCTGTTCGGGCGTAAATAAGTCCGGTACCTAGCGGTACGTTCCGGCTCAGCACCGATACTCCTGGACCGTTGTCCCGGGCATGTACGGGGCCCATCCGAAACATGATTCATCGAACTTTATCAGTTTTCAAATAACTTGCTCTATAAGTTGTAAGTGGAAGTATGTGGAATGGGACGCATACTGAAACCTGCAACTTAGACGGCCCCAATTATAATAAGATGCTAATATACCATTTGTTGTGTTGTTTCGTAACTCGGGTTGTATGCGTTTGGATTACGGTGACATGGGATAAAGGTATATAAATGAGGGTTTTCTTGTTTGGATTACTCCTTCGATGTACTAATCTCATGGAGCCGTGACCTAAGCTTGTACAATCAGACTTGCTCGTAATCGGTTTTATTCGATTTTATCGGTTCTATGTTATACTTGCTCACATTCTGTTTTACTACCTGTGTTCTATTCCACCAGTTTCCTGCTCTTGTCGTATTATACCATGTGTTTGCTTATCTATGCTCGCCACTTGGCTTTCGCATCACCACTCGCTGGGGAGTTCTGACTCCTCTGGATCCTCATGTCCAGGTTTTGGAGCTTGGAGCTTGTGGATTCTCCCAGTTACTGATCAGAGTGGCGCAGCTGAAGCGTGGATCCCCAGCAGACCGTTCAGAGCCTTATCCTTCCAGGCCCCTGTTTGGCTCTTGAGTTTTCCTGTTATGACTCTGAGCCTCCATTTGTACTGTTCATACTTGTACATCCTTATATTCTCGCAATTGCGCATATCGGTGATGTAATATTCTTGTAATATTGGGTCACATCTGGTGATAACTTTGTAACTGTACTCATGTGTTGGAATGTATAATGCACCACGTGCTTCCGTACTCTGATTCTTGCCTGTACTGATGCTTAGCGTATAAACGTGAGGGTAACTCCGACCTGCGTATATACGTCGCAGTAACGTCTCCGTAGCCGCCGGATCGGGGCGTTACAATATCTCATATTTCCTAGCCTCCCAATCATGTTCAAGTTTAAAATGATTTTCACTATAAAGCATACATGAGCATGATCTCCCATCCAACCACCCTTTGAGGTAGGGGTTTTCAAAAATAGGTTTGAAAATTATAGTATGTTTGAAAACATCTACCATAACGAAGAATACGAACTAGTTAAATGAAAAAACTTATTAACTAGTAGGAAATCCTTCAAGCAAGGAATAAATCGAAATATTTTTCATGAAACACATGTAAATCACATGGCACTAAACACTCAAAATCCATAATGCTCGTATCATACTCATGGAAACATAATCATAAGAAACATTTAAATAAGGTGAGTGAACAAGTGTTATGTAAAACATATCAACATGAAAATAGACATTCAAGCTCAAAATTCCTTTAAACATGAAACATGAAAATCTAAAATTTTTAATAAAACAAATTATACTTCAAGGCATGTGTATGTTTTGTCAACACAAAAAGTATACATACATATCCCTAAACACAATTGAGTCTATATATAAAGATTTGCATGAAAAGCAAATGACTCAAGGGTATACATGTATATCTTAAAGTTTGGCAAAATAGACGTATACATGAAATGAAAACACAAGATCATAAAACATATCCAAAATGGGGATACAAGTTAGAATGCATGAATCATCAAAACTAGACTATACTAGCACATCTAATGGGTACAAATAAGCATTCAAGCACAAACATATATAAAGATTTATTTGTGGCCCACTATATGTACAACTATAAATCCTAGTCTTAATGAAAACTAACATCTAAACGTATATTCAAAACATGAGGCATAAAACTAAACATAAATCAACATGATAATTGCAAAAATGATCATTATGTAAATCCACATGCTACTAGACCTATGATATACATAATAGCTATACATGCATGTCAATGATCTAAGAATCATGGCATTTAACATACTAATCAAAACATGAAGCATCAAAAACAAAAATCATAAACATACATATGGTCATTATGTATATGCATATGCATTAGATTTAGGACATACATATTAGTTTAAAACAAGGTGAGAATCACAAAGATGGGTCCATGGGTGTCTCAAATAACTAAACATGTATATCACTAATCAAAATCACATTGCATAATCATAATGAGCTTTAAAACATGACATGCTATAAATCAACGACATGAAAAGCATATAAATAATAAACGGGACTTAGAGATTGATACCAAAACCGATGAAGGCACCTCTCTAGTTCTCCAAACCAATGGTGGTCCTCTCCACCAAACTCCCTTGAAAGTGATGCATCCAATTGTTTTCTTTAAGCACGAAACGCATCCACTTCAAGGCACCGCTACTCTCACGTGATGCGAGAGCCCACACCTATATCAAAATTTTAGGGGTGGTCTTTGATACCCATTTCCTTTTGGTCCATAGGAGTTAGTATCTCTCCTAACCCAAACAAGATTATTTGCTAAATTTTCAACATGTAAACGATCATAGCAAAATCTAGCAAGGTGGCATTTTCGACCACAATGTGTACACGTGTGCACATGGGCATACATAGTGTGAAGTTTGTGATCGTGATGAGCATGTGTATACCGTGATGAGTGTGCATGCAAGGATGGAATTTGTTTCTTGCGAACCAAGGTTTCCAAGCGTGTATGATTTAAAGTACATTGGCTCAAAGTGGAGCCCAAACAATCTACACTTTTCTTCAAAGCATTTATATCATTTTCAATACTAGAAGATAAAGTAGAGCATGCAAAAGATGTGCTAGAAGAAGAAGCTACACTAGCATGACAAACATGAGAATCTAAATCATTTTGCAAAGATTTATTTTTATTTAAAACCAAATCTAGTTCTTTTGTAATGAAATTAATTTCATTTTTTAAGTAAGGTTATCTTTTAAAACAAATTCTAATTTAAAAGATAAAACCTCATTGTTTTTCACAACATCATCACAATCATTTTTGCTTTTCAAAAATTCATTTTCCTTTAGGATAAGGTCAAGTTGAGATTTAAATGAGTCACGTTCACTAGTAATCTCTTCCTTCTCTTGCAAAATTACTTCAAAACTAGAACACAAATCCTTCATTTCTTCTTTTAAATCAAAATGCTTCTTTTTCAAAAGGTCATGTTTTGCAAAAAAATTTCAAGCTTTGAAGCAAGTTCAACATTTAAGTTTTGAACTTCTAAACATCCATAGCAATATGAGTTAGAGCTATCATCTAGTTGAGAATCGGATTGTACCTCAAGGGAGTCTTTTCCTTGGACCATGAGGCAATACTCGTCGGACTTGTCTCTCCTAGATCTTCTCAACTTGTTGATAATCCTTGGTAGCTCGGGAGAAGTCAATATGCTCCAAACTGCAAAAGCCGAATCATAATGAGCAAACACATGTAATAGATCTTCATTAAGAGATGTTCTAAGTGTTTTAAGTGCAAGTGCATTGGCCTTATTATACTTGCTATTATTGGGGTAGGATTCCTTGGTAATGACTTGGTAAACTTTAGATCCTAAGGCTTTCAAATGACTACTCATCTTGGCCTTCCAAAAATCATGTCTAGAAAAATCAAACATAGGAGGGCTATCCATGAGTGAAAACTAAATGCGTGCAGATGAAGAATGCAAAAGAAGATTAGCAAACCAAGATCTCACTCCTAGGCGTTAAATCAAATATCAGGAGCGTAGGCTCTGATACCAATTGAAAATCACCTAGAGGGGGGGTGATAGGTGATAATGCTAATCTAGAAACTAAATGCGAAAGCTAAAAACTATTTTGCAACACACTTAATACAACCAACAAGTGTAGCCGAATTCCCCGTGAAGGGCTCTGAACTAACTTCCTCTTGATTCCCCTAGATAAGGGCTGAGGTGCTATATGAAGCTCTTGTAGTTAAGTATAAGTGAGGCACACACAAGCAAGCCAAGCATATAAAGATGAACAATATGAAATAATGCAAGGCACAAATGTAAGCAATAAGATATGAATGAATGAATGATGCTTTGCACAAGTAAAGAGAGAGGGTTAAGAGACAATGGATCAAATGCAAACAAATGATATGTTTCGAGGTTCGAGCCCCTAACTCTACGTCCCCGCCTTCACCGAGAAGGATTTCTAATCCACTATCTCCCACCGAGGGAACCTCCACCGAGGAGGATTTGTTACAACAATAGGAGTACCGAACTCCTCTCTCAAACACCACCTCACAACCGAGGGGTAGGCCCGTAGCCAAACAACAACCAATCACCTCTACCGAAGAGGGATACAAACCAACTCCACCTCTCACTAGAGGGAGCAAACCACAATCTCAACCTCTACCAAAGAGGGAGCAAACCAATCACCCGATCAACCTCTACCAAGAGGGATACAACAAAAGCAAGGGTGTTTACAACTTGGAGGCTACAACAACCTCAAACAATCTCTTTTCCCACAAATAAAAGATCCTAAATAGATAGGATAAGAGATATAGCTCAAGTGTGAAAACTTAGAGTTTGGAAAACAAAAACTCAAAGAAAAAAACTTGGGAAAACTCTTTGTAAAAGATAGAAATGAAAAACAATACAAATCTCCCAATTTTTCTATTTTCTTTGATTTTTTCAAAAACTCTAAAACAAATAAGATTGATCTTTTGAAGCTCTAAAACCTTTTGAAAACTTGTTTAAACACTAGGGAAATAGGAATTTTTCTCTTGTAAAAACCTTAGCCAAAATCCCAAAGAAATGGGGTTTATATAGGCCAAAACCAGAAACTAGCCGTTAGGCTGATCTTTCAGCCTGACAGGCTTGCGGTCGACCGCCAACGGTCATAAATATGACCGTTGGGGCTACCGGTCGACCGCCTGGTCAACCGCCCAGATACAGAGAGCAAAGCTCTCTGGTCCGGTCGACCGGCCCATTGCCTGCCTAGACGTGCACAGACCTGTGCACGTCGGTCGACCGACTAGTCGACCGACTCTGGAACACGGTCGACCGGCTCTGGAACACGGTCGACCGTCTGGGTCGACCGCCAAAGCCTGGCAGCCAAATTCTGGGATAGAAAAACAGTTTAAAAATATTTCTAATAATTCTTTAAAAACTTCTAAAAATCCCCAAAAATAGTTTTAACCTTTTGCATTGATATATAAACATGTGATAAAAATTTTAACTCAAATATCAAACAATTTGAAACATTTTTGTGTCTTATCATTTTTACCAAAACCAAAAACTGTATTTTATCAAACTTGGATTTTTCAATCTGATTTTTCCTAAAACTCATTGAAATACAAAAACATGATATTTAAACACTTTTAGGCATGTTGTATATGGACATAAGTCCAATATACAAGAAACAAATATATCATAGTTTTTGTCTTTAATTCCAAAAATATGTTTTGTTAAAAATACCAAACATAAAACTACATGAATAGGTATGTCAAACTAAATTTGTATAAGTCATGTAAGCATGTATGTATATAGAGCACATCTATATACATAAAAACAAAGTAAACTTGTTTTGATCAATCTATTCATGAAAACCAAATCCAAATATAAAACTTGTGTGTGTTGTGCACTTGAGCATATCAACTATACTAAGCTTTACAAATGGATCTAAAACACACTAAACTAAACTAGGATACCTAAGTCTTCTTGACGATCTTCATCTTCAAGTCAACTCGGTCCAAAACTCCGTGATCCACGAGCTAGGCAAGGTATGATCTTGATGCTCGGGCCCTGAAATCACCAAGTGAAAACTTCCAAACCTTCTTGTTGAAGCTAATCACCAACTAATATCTTGCTAAATGATCTGAAACTAAAATTACAAGATTATTAGTAAATAACTACATGAGTTAATCATCATCAAAACTAGAGTGGAAGGCCTCTGGGCCAACAAGATGCAATAGAGAAGTACTACCAACAGTAAGAACAATAAATGGAAGAAAACTAAAGACAAGAATTAACGAGGTTCGGCAAATTTGCCTACGTCCTCGGGTAAAAGAGAGATTTCTTTATTGATTCAAGAATCAATACAATGCAAACATTACTTATGAAGATGATTCTTTCCTTTATTTATACCTAAGGAACCCTAGAAGAATGAGATTCCTTATTGAACTCGTTTCCAATTCAGAACACTTTTCGATTCAGTCCAGATCCGACTGTCGGTCGACCGGCCGCGACCCAAGTCCCGGTCGACCGTGCCGGTCGACCGCGCCCAACCGAGAGTAAGGCCGTGTCAGTCGGTTGACCGGCGGTCGACCGTTCTCCTTCTGCGGTCGACTGGGCGGTCGACCGCGATGGCCTGTGTACGTTGGTGCACACTGGTCAACCGCCCGGTCGACCGGTGTCCGCTACTGCTGTTTCTTCTTTGCTTTAGCTTCCTCATCGTCGACTTCCTCTCTCTTCCTACATGAACTTCATATTAGAACTTAATCTTAATATATGCAAAGATACTCATGATGAGCTGTGTAAGAAAAAATTTCTTTCTTGAAATTTTTAATCTTATCTACCCAAACTTTATTAAGGTATTATGGATGTCAAACCTTATCAAGATATAATTGATAATAATTTGTGTGACAATGTGAATATTTTTAATTGGCTCTATCTCATATTGCATGCTCACACAAAATAATTTATATAACATATATTTGTGGTTGCTAAAAATCAATAATAACATATACATTTTAAAAACCTTTGCCAAATGAAATATTTTTGTCACATTTAAAGGAAATTGGTACATACTTTGCCAAATTGAAAAATTGGTAGAAAAATTGAAAAACCTATTTCAAATTGAAAATTTTTAATTTTATTTTGACTAAATTCCATGTTTTAGTCTTAGTAATAATTAATTATATTAATTAGTATGATTAGTTAAAAAGGTCTGAATTAAGAGAAGAGGTTGAATATGGATAAGATAAAAATCGGTAATAAATATTGTGTGTGTGTTTGTAAAGATATACAAAGCCAAAAGTACTCTGCGGACGTTCATTTCCACTGCATCTTGATATAGCCGTGCGTAGCTTTTATCTGTAAAATGAAAATAATGGTTCACTCTTAATTTGTTTAATTGAGGGGGGGGGGGGGGAAGAAAGCAAAAGCAGTGGATGTGGTGAGATGAGAGGGCTTTAGATCCTATTTTCTTGCTTGTTTTTCGTTCAATCGTCAGCCCGCAAATTCTATTTAATCGTGTAACAAACAAAATTTAAAAATTAATTTATTATTATAACTGACAACGGCCTCCTCCGATTAATTTTAGATTTGTGTGGCATATATGATTTTTTGGCGCCAAAACCCTCTCCCCTCCCCCCCACGTAATGTAACAAACAATCCTAATTTTAATGGTTTCCCCAAGCTATAAAATCCTATGTCTTCTCTCATTCTCCCATCATCAAACACCACCAATTCAATAAAGCAAGCAATAATAAAAAGAGGGACGGGGTTCTTTGCCCGCCCCCCTCTCGCTTCCACTAGCCCATCACCACCACCTCCACCTCCACCTCCACCTCCACCTCTACCACAATCGGACGGCCAATAGGAAATAAATGGCCGGTGATAGTAAGAAGAAGATCTCGATCATTGCCGGGTCTTTTGTCCTGGTGGCCGCGGTGGTGGCCTGCGTGGTGGTCCTCGTCGTCAACACAAGTCCGACAGTGACAATGACAAGTCCAATTCGGGCGTGTCGAACTCCGTCAAGTCCATCCAGTCCATGTGCCAGCCTACCCACTACAGGCGGACGTGCGAGGAGGAGCTGACCAAGGCGGCCGGGAACCGCACCAGCAAAAAAGCCCTTGTGAGGGCCGCTCTTCAGGTCCCCGTGAACCGGCTGAAAGAGGCATACAACCACTCCAAGGTGCTAGCGGAGGCCGCCAAGGACCCCGCCAATGCTGAGGCGCTGAAGCAGTGCCAGGCCTTCTTCGACAGCTCGATCTACGACCTCGAGAAAGCCCTCGACAAGATCTCCGGCTACTCCTACTCTCAGATGTACAAGGTTGTGTATGACGTGCAGACGTGGCTATCTGGAGCCAACACGTTCCAGGGAGACTGCTTGGAGGGTTTCACGACGCCGAGAGCGACGCTGCGGTGGGAATGAAGAAGGCTCTCAAAGTCTCCATGGAGATGACAAGCAACGCTCTCTCCATCGCCGCGCAGCTGAGCAAGATGATCGAGGACTTCAACATCCCGGCGCTTCTCGGCGGCGGCGGGGGGCAGCAAAAGGAGGTTGTTGCACTTGCACAACATGGACGCCGAGGGTTATCCTTCTTGGTTGTCGAAAGGGAGGAGGAGGTTGCTTCAGCAAAGTCCATGGGATATTACACCCAGTGTGATAGTTGCAAAAGACGGGAGTGGCCAGTTCAAGACCATCCAGGAGGGATCAATGCTATGCCGAGAAATAACACAGAGTTTGTTGTCATGTTAGTCAAGGCTGGAGTCTACGAGGAACAGGTCAACGTCGATCGCAAGCTCAACAAGCTTGTAGTCATTGGAGAGGGCCCCACCAAGACCCGAATCACTGGGGGCCTTAATGTCGCGCTTATGGGAAAATCCCACAATATGACCACTTTCAAGTCTGCAACGTTTGGTAAGCTCGTATTTCTTTATATACTAGTAGTAATCTATCTATATGCCCCATGATGGCATGGCAACGACAGTGATGTGGTAATTATGGAAACTCAGGGGTGGTGGCTGAAGAATTCATGGCCAAGGACATTGGATTTGAGAACACGGCCGGCCCCGACGGACACCAGGCCGTCGCGTTTCGATCACAATCTGACAAGTCAGTACTGTATAACTGTCATTTCGATGGGTACCAAGACACCCTGTATACCCATGCAGAGCGTCAGTACTATCGTGACTGCCTCATCTCTGGCACCGTCGACTTCATCTTCGGCAACGCGGCTGCCTTATTCCAGAACTGCCAGATCGTGATAAGGAAGCCCTCCTCCAACCAGCAGAACATCGTGACAGCTCACGGCAGCAAGAATGAAAACGAAGTCACCGCCTAGTCCTCCACAACTGTACCATCACCGGCGAACCTGAACTTGTCCCTGAAGACAACCCCTCATACCTCGGCAGGCCGTGGAAGGAATATGCAAGGACAGTCTACTTGCAGTCACAGATTGGCAGTGTTATCCACCCCGATGGATGGATGCCGTGGCCAAGTGCACCCCAGAACTCTGACCATTGCTTCTACCTTGAGGTCGACAACCGCGGCCCCGGGGCCGACAAAGCCAAGAGGGTCGTCTGGAAGGGATCAAACCACAAATGACACTGGCAGATGCAGAACAAATGTACACGGTCGAAAACTTTTTCCATTCCAGGCAAAAAGCTGCCGATGACGAAATGTGGCCACAGAGCACCACGGTGCCAATATCAGGAATTCTTCCACCCGCCACGCAGAATGCTTAATTCAGTTCAGTTCAATTAAAGGAGGGAGGAAGGGAGGGAGTCTAGACATAGCTTGTCCCAAGTACTATTAGTGCAATGATTATAATACATTGAGAGACAAATATATGGTGGTTTTTTGTCTCAGGTGGATTGATGAAATTGGGGAAGGAAAAAAAAACCAAAAAAAAATAATAAAAAAGCCTAATTTTTATTTGTTTTATCTTCTTCGGACATTAATTACTACCTTTGTTGCGTCTTCAGAATCCACCTCTTATCTTCCACTCACGCTGGTTGGACATACACAAATGTAATAATAATTTAACAAAAAGATCATTACATAAAAACTCAGGCGTTTGGTCCATAAAAAAGACATTCAATCAACATAAGGATGACAAAATATAAACATAAGGGCTTTTCACATACAATTATTTTCCTTGTATATACGTAAAGACTTGCAAGGAATTTTGTTGTCTGACATTTTTATTTATCATGTGGTATTTCAGCTCACCTGATCTCCATTGTAGAACTTGAAACAAGTCTAATCTAGAAATTAAACTTTGAGACGAATCAAATGGTATAAAACAAGATTAACAAGATTTCTACAGCATGGCCTGCCAATGAGCAATGTCTCTAATAAAAAAAATCTAGATGAGCTCAATTCCGACTCCAAACTAGTTGCAATGATGAGAAGATCAGAGGCCCTCTGGAACGAGTCGCGGCAATAATTTGATTCATCACGGTTGTTTGCTGCCTGTAAAATGAGTGGCAATAAACTTGGGATGAAAATTGGGGCGGTCTGTAAAGACTTGGAGCAGTATCTCAAACGACTAACATTTTAGATAGAGTTACTCAAATTCTTATATACCCAAATCATTCCCCATCTCTAGCTATCTTTCTTCATATTTGGAGGAGCGCTCCATCGAGATCACAACTCTTCACCGTGCGGAGCAGCACACGCCTTATGTGAAGCACAAATTGCATCCTATAACTCCTCTTTTCCGAGTGGACGGCGGACACGCCTTATAAGAAGTAGGATCACCGTTGCCAAATCCTCGAGTGCCCACTAACTTCATAGGGCCTCTTGCACCTTTTGCGTCCTAGGAGGATTGACTTCACCCACACACACGGCTAATTTAGGACATGACTGATACCAAATATAAGGACTTGGGGCAACATCTCAAAAGACTAACCTTCTAGATAGAGTTGCCCAAATCCTTATATTGTTAATCTCATATTAAAGTGGCCCACATAACCTTGGTATTTGCATTGGATTCCTATTAAGTTTAACTGATATAAAGGATGCCCATATAATGTCACATTTATATAGTTATTTGGTCACTTGAAAATAGAAAAGATACCATGATGGAAAGGTTTATTTTCAAGGGGTCTTTTTGCAAATGTGCGACCCACTTTTTCTCCTCCTGTAAAGAAATCAAAATGAACGCTGATTTTTATCGCGTATCGCTCCATCAGAAAGAAGAGAGAAGTTTTGAGAAAAGAAAAGGAGAGAGAAAAGAGGATCAATTTGCTTTAGGGTTTGCAGGATCTTCTTCTTCAATTCATCAAAGGAATCAGGTCTTCATTCAATCGTCATCAATGGCCTCAGGTATGGTGATTTAAGTATTGCATAATTAGGGTTTTTGATTCATTATCTTGAGTTGTATATGATTCTTTGATCCATGGCCTTTTATTCCGCATTATAGATGATTTAATTTCCAACATTTGGTATCAGAGCCATGATTAAAGAATCGATACATCTTGGATTTAGGAATTATGAAAAGTTAGGGTTTTGATTAACAATTCATGAAATCCAGATTTTGACCTTTAATTGTAGAATTGAAGAGGATTCTTGGAAACCCTAAAATCATATATACATTCCTCTAATTATGCAATTAATAAGGATCAAATTTAGGATTTTAGAAACCCTAATTTTCCCTAATTTTCCCCGATTTTTCCATATTTTTGGGATTCGGGCATAATTTGGAACTGCTGTTCGGAAACTGGATCGTGGGCTATTAGTCGACTATAGGGATTGATTAGTCGACTAATAGTCCATCCCGAAAGTTACCCGACTCTCTGTTTCTAACAGGAGTCGACTTGGGTTTTTGATTAGTCGACTAGTAAAGTGTATAGTCGACTAACCTTTTGGCCAAGTCGACTAATATTTAACCGAGAGTTTGGATTCTAACAGGAGTCGACTAATAATTTTGTAGTCGACTGATAAAGTTTCTAGTCGACTTGTAATTTTGGCCTAGTCGACTGATAAAATGTGTAGTCGACTAGTCATGTAGGTATAGTCGACTAATCCTTGTTTGCCCTAGTCGACTAGACCTAAACTGTAGTCGACTTGACTTGACCCAAGTCGACTAATAATACTATGTAGTCGACTAATTGTTGCTTAATTCAATCCTTAATGATTGTTAACACATTTAAGCTATTGTGTTAATATTGATTGATGTTTGGTCAAGTAATGTATTGTAGTATTATGGCATTACACAAATATATAATTAGAGAATATTATTGGTTAGTTTGTATTCATAAGGCTTATTGATTTAGTAGTTGCCAAAGTGACCTAGGTTAGTAAACCTTATGAATATACAACTACATAAAAGACATTTATGAGGTAGACATTAAAGGCAATAATATTCTCGGTGGCGGTTCTAGTTAGGAGATTGGGACTGGCCCAAAGAAAGTCCCTTTCGAATAATTATGAACCGGGGTAGGATAGTGTAATTTATGCAACCTAGTGGTGTAGAAGTAAATACCCAAAGGTAACATGACTTACTATCTAAGTTGGCATAAATTATATTAGACCTACGTAGGTGATAAAAGTTCTCACCTAAAGAGTGAACACTAGATATGCTTAGGTTTCGCCCAAAGGAGAAATCTGAGTGATATCAATAGTTCATCTTAATTAAATTTAAAGTTATTGTATTGATTCGTGGCCTAATGTGAGCTATGTCCTTTATGTTTCAGTGAACGTCCCCACTTCTCTTCACATACATGCCACTAGCATTCCGGCCTTGGATGGTACAAACTTCTCAGAGTGGTATGAACATGTTCAGTTTACACTGGGTGTCCTAGACCTAGACATGGCCTTAATAGTTGACAAACCTGATGAGTAACTGCTGAGAGTACAGCAGAACAGGTCAGCCATGCCAAGCTTGGGAGAGGTCTAATAGGCTCAGTCTAATGTTCATAAAGATGACCATAGCTAATAACATCAAGACTTCTCTCCCACAAACTACTAGTGCATCGGAACTTTTGTCTGCAGTAAAGGACCGATTTAAGTCAGCAGATAAGTCATTAGCTGGTACCTTATGGCTGAACTTACCACCATGAAATATGATGGTAATAGAGGGTTCAGCAACACTTCTGAACATGTCTGACAAGGCTGCTAAGCTAGGATCACTGGGTATGAAGGTTGATGAGTCCTTCTTGGTTCAATTCATCCTCAACTCACTTCCTTCACAGTTTGGGCCATTCAAGATCCACTACAATACTCATAAGGATAAGTGGAACTTGAATGAGCTAAACTAGTATGTGTGTTCAGAGGAGGTGAGACTGAGGCAAAGAGGACAGCACTCAGTGTTGGCAGTGACTCAAGGGGTATCCATAAGAAAAGTAAATGGAAGAGGTAAAAGATTTCCATCAAAGAAAGGAATTACCATGGGGAAAGTAGCCAAGTCATAGAAAAGCTTTCACTGTCAAATGCTACTTCTGTGGCAGAAAGGGACATGTGAAGAAGGACTGCAACAAGAGGAAAGCTTGGTTCGAAAAGAAAGGTACAAATCTTTCTTTTGTATGTTATGAATCAAATCTTGCTGAAGTTCCTTCTAACACTTGGTGGATTGATTCTGGAGCCACAACTCACATAACTAATTCAATGCAGGGATTCCTTACAACCCGGAAACGAAGAAAGTGAGAGATTCATCATTATGGGGAACCGTCTGAAAGTGGAGGTCGAATATGTTGGTACTTATCGACTACTTTTGGAGACAGGTCATCAGATGAATCTTGAGGATACTTTTTATGTATACTTCAATTTCCGGAACTTAATGTCTGTATCCAAATTAGATGTTTTTGGATATTCTGTTTTATTTAGTTGTGGAAAACTCTCTTTAATGTATAATTCAATGCCGGTTGGGCATGGAATTTTATGTGATGGATTATATAAAATTTCATTGAATGATGAGTTTGCACAATCTTTATTGTCTCTGCATTCGAATGTTGGTATAAAACGTGGCTTAATAAATGAAAAATCCTCTATCTTGTGGCATAGAAGACTGGGGCATATCTCCAGGGATAGAATAATAAGATTAGTGAAGACTGGGATTTTGGATGACCTGGACTTCACTGATTTTGATGTGTGTGTAGATTGTATAAAAGGAAAACAAACTAAACACACTAAGAAAGGTGCCACAAGAAGTAAAGACCTCCTTGAAATAATTCATACAGATATTTGTGGACCTCTTTCCATTCCATGTTTTACTGGAGAGAGATATTTCATTACCTTTATAGATGATCTATCACGGTATGGTTATGTTTATCTAATTAATGAAAAGTCTCAGCTGTTGACATCCTTGAGGTGTTCATTACAGAAGTCGAGAGACAGTTAGATAGAAAGATTAAAATCATAAGATCAGATAGAGGTGGTGAATTTATGGTAGATATGATGAGTCAGGACAACATCCTGGCCCATTTGCCAAATTCCTAGAAAAGCGTGGCATTTGTGCTCAATACACGATGCCTGGTAACCTCAGCAGAACGGTGTTGCTAAAAGGCGAAACCGAACTCTTATGGATATGGTTAGGAGCATGATGAGCTTCTCTAAAGTACCCAATTCATTGTGGAGTGAGGCCTTAAAGACTGCTATGTATATCTAAACAGGGTTCCTAGTAAGGCAGTCCCAACAACTCCCTTCGAGCTGTGGACTGGTAGGAAACCCAGTTTAAGACATTTACATGTCTGGGGTTGTCCAGCAGAGGCCAGAATATATAACCCCAAGAAAAGAAATAGACTTAAAAATAATATCTGGGTATTTCATTGTTATCCAGATAAGTCTAAGGGATACAAATTTTATTGCCCTAACCATAGTACAAGAATAGTTGAAACTGGTAATGCCAGATTCCTAGAGAATGGTGAATTTAGTGGGAGTGATGAACCAAGAAAAGTAGATCTTGAAGTTGTAAGGGTAATATCCCAATTACCTTCCTTCAAGAGAAATTGTTTGTACCTCAGCTTGATCATCAAGTTGAGATTCCAGAACACAAATTAATGTTGGTTTCACCACTCCATGAGATATTCCCATTGAAATGTTGTAGAACCACCACAACCGGCAGCTTTGAGAAGATCTCAAAGGGAAAGAAGATCTGCCATTTCAGATGATTATGTGGTATATCTACAGGCTGATTTTGATATTGGGGTAAATAAAGATCCAGTTTCGTTTTCACAAGCCATAGAATGCAATGATTCTAGTAATGGGTTGATGCTATGAAAGATGAGTTAAAATCTATGGACCAAAACCAAGTCTGGGATCTCGTTGAATTGCCTTATAACTGTAAGAAAGTCGGGTGT